>PVNU02003925.1:0-144977 GCA_003013855.2 Liriodendron chinense | reverse complement strand
AGATGGCGTGAATGAAAGACATACATTATGGTGGAACCATAAAAATGGTACACTTGAGACAGGCAATTTGGAATTTTTAATGGTGAGGCACTAAATTACCATTATTTCTTATGATGTGGTCCACTTTAGATTTGGATCTATCTCAATTTTGGGCTCATACCATAAAATAATTTGAAAAAATGTATGGATGGTGTGGATAAAACACATACATCATGGTAGGGCCCATAAAGCACCGATCAGTACTAACTAGTGGCTAGTTAGGGTCACTAGCCAATCCATGCACACTACTTTAACAGTGTGAGTACCAAGTTGAAATATTTTATGTATATTATATCCCGTTCATCTATTCTTAAATATCATTTTATGATGCCATACCAAATCTCAAGACTTAAAATCTAAATCTCAACAACTAAATTAGAGTTTAGGTCCAATGACTGCACATTTCTTGGATTTTCATGAGGTCAGCAAGTCCCAATGCAATTTTGAACAAAACATTTGGATCAATTTAGAATTTTGATCCAGTAATTACTTTATTCTACTCATCAATATCTTCGATTTGACTAGTCACTACTCACCTTGATCGGATTTCGAATGAGAAAGATATTAGGCGGACAAAATTGATCAACAATATGATGGGTCATATCTTGCAATCCAACAGTTAGATTTGACTAAAATTTAATCTAAACGTCTGAAGTCATTTACTATTCAATCTTGACCGATCAGATTGTCCAAAATCTGTCTAGATCTAGACAAACTAATCGTGCCCATTTAAAGAGTGTTTTGGACGGATCTAATTCGTTACATGTTAGATTGGGCTGAATTTTATTCTATAACCTATTCAGCACGTTCCAAATATATTTGACCGTTCAGATCAACTTTACGATTACCTGATTATAGAATTTAATCAATCTCATCATTATAAGTTATTCTTGTAATTACACATCATTATACTTAGGCCCTCATTTTTTTTGTACAAGTGAATTAACTTGTGGGCATGCATAAACCAATATGATAAACTCAATGACTGTAATTTTTTATTTTCAACCATTCAATAAATGTCCACTAGTAAATTTTGTCCACTCATTTCAAATTTCTTAATTTTTTTCAATCTCAAAAAAATATTTTTAAATATTATTTTTCAAACATTTCAATTTTGTTAAAAAGGTCAATTTTTTTTCTTCAAAATCTCAGTCTTTTTTAAAATCTAAATTGTTTTTTTTTTCCAAACTTTTAAACTTTTTCAAACTTATTATAAACATTTTTTTTCAAATTTATCAATTCTATTCAAACATATCAATTTTTTCAAGATGTAATTTTTTAAAATGTTTTTTTTTTAAATTTCAATTGTTTTTTTCAAAATCTATTTTTTTTCCAAACACTGCCAAATAATTTCCAAACTTCTAAACTTTTTCTTTTCTCAAAATCAAAATTTTTTAAAATATTTAATTTTCTTATTCAAAATATTAATTTTTGTGTTAAAACCCCAGTGATTTTTTAAATCTCAATTTTTCTCAAATATCGCCCATTTTCTTTTTTCAAAATCCTAGTTTTCTTTATAAAACGTTAGCTATTTTTTTTTAAAACATAATTTTTTTTAATGTTGGATTTTCAAGAATTCGACGGTTCTAGACCGTTGACGTTTTAAAGGCGCTATAATTGACGGCTTTAGACCGTCGAATTTTTTCGCGCGTAAACGAAAATTTTAGCGCGTAAACGAAAATTTTCGCGCGCTAATTTCCGACTGTGCTAATTCGACGGTCCTTAACCGTTGAATTTAATGCCCTAAATTCGACGTCTTTGGACCGTCGAATTTTTCGCGTGTTAAATTCGACTGAGATAATTCGACTGTCAGTACCAGTCGAATTTTAGGTTGTAAATTCGACGATTCTGAACCGTCGAATTTTTTCACGCGTTAATTCGACTGAGCTAATTCGACTGTCACTAACAGTCGAATTTCAGGTCCTAAATTCGACGTCTTTGGACCGTCGAATTTTTTCTAGCGTTAATTTCGACTGACCTAATTCGACTGTCACTAACAGTCGAATTTCATGTCCTTAATTCGACGGGTTTGGACCGTCGAAGTTTTTCACGCGTTATATTCGACGGTTTAGGACCGTCGAATAAATTCGACGGTTCAGGACGGAGTCGAATTTAGCGCTTTTTCACGTAGTGGGTCCATCTTCTGTAGGAGCTCCCTCATCCTCTGCACCTTGCTATACTCCTCCGTCATCAGGTACCACAGGAGGAGTAATATGATCCAAATCTTCCAACTCAGTTAAACTGGGCTGTGTCTTCTGTAGCGTTCTAATGTTTTCTATACACTGATCTTCAATGAAAATCATATCTCTACTCCTAACGAGCTTCTCTTATCTGTCGAATCCCACAACCTGAAGCCAAATTTCTCATCACCGTACCCCAAGAATAGATACTGTCTGATCTTCGTATCGAGCTTGGACCTCTCGTCCTTTAGTATGTGAACGGATGCCCTGCATCCAAACACCCTAAGATGACTGTATGAAGGATCACGTTCAGTCCACACCTTCTCAGGTACTTCTCCATTCAAAGGGGCTAATAGAGACTTGTTTATCAAATATACTGCTGTGTGCATTGCTTCTCCCTATAACATCTTGGGCAACCTCACATGGGATAACATGCATCTGATTCTCTCTACAATTGTGCGATTCATACACCAAGATAAACCATTGTGCTGGGGGGTCTTGGGTACCGTCTATTCATGCCATATACCTAGAGACTTACAATACTCATGGAAGTCACCAATGTATTCACCTCCATTGTCAGTGCGGATGCACTTCAATAATCTACCTGTCTCCCTCTCAACCATGGCATGAAATATTTTAAACACACCAAAGACCTCGTCCTTGAATTTCAAAGCATAAACCCAAACCCTCCTAGATGTATCATTTATAAATGTGATAAAATACAATGCCCTACTCAAGGTTTTTGTCCTCATAGGACCACAAACATCAGAATAAACCAAATCTAATGCATGCATTTTCTTAACATGAGAAATAGTCTTTACAAATGAAATTTTATGCTGTTTCCCTGATAAACAATCAATACAAGTTTTAAGAGGTGTATCGGCCAACTTTGGAAGGAGGTGCTTCTTCGCTAGTAGCTGAAGCCCTCTCTCGCTCATGTGGCTAAGTTGTCCCAACTCACCCTTGCATATACTGACACATGTCTTGTATAGGGTGCAACACATCTTCCATCTTGCTGCAATCATTAAACCCTTGATGAGCTTCTAGTGCCCACCAACAAACCGAATCTCATAGCTGGCTACATCCAACCTTCCTGTCGACATCAAGTTGAGGCGAAGGTCTGGAATATGTCTCACATCTTTTAGAACCAATGTACAGCCTACATCGGTCCTTACACAAATATCACCAACTCCCACAATCTGGGATACTCTAGAGTTTTCCATCTTCACTGCGCCATAGCTGCCTTGCTTGTAGCTTGTGAAGAAATCCCTTCATGGAGTTGCATGAAACGACGCTCCTGAATTGACCACCCAATTGATGTTCTGATTCGCAGCCGTACGTGAGACAAACATCGTGATCTGCTGAGAGAATGACCACAACGTCGCCATCGGAGGCGACCACAGTAGAATCTGATTCATCACCTTTCCCTTTTCTTTTCTGATCCTTTTTCTTGTAACATTCACTTTTATAATGGCCCTTCTTGCCACAATTCCAACATTCAATATCTCTTTTGACATTAGACTTGCCTCTAGATTTATCTCGGGCTTTCCCGCCTTTCTGTTCTTTCCTCTTCCCCGATCCTGTGTCACAAGGGCCTCTTGCTGTGTAGACCCTTGAGACTTCCTCATTGTTTCCTCATTGAAGAGATAACCTGTTACCTGTTCCATAAACATCTTTCTGTCTGGCGTGGAGTTACTTAAAGACACCACCAATGTCTCCCAACTATTAGGCAATGAGCTAAGCAATAGCAAAGCATGTAGTTCATCATCCAGGACCATCTTCATAGCGGAGAGCTGGTTCACAATATTGTTGACTTCATTCATGTGCTCAGCCATAAAACCATTATCCTTGAACTTGAGATTTACAAGTCTTCTAATCAGGAATATCTTGTTGCCGGCCGTCTTCATCTCATACAGCCCTTGCAATTTCAGCCATAAGCTAGCGGCTGAGGTCTTTGTAGACACATGGTGGAATACTGAATCATCCAACCATTGTCTAATGAACCCCATCGCCTTCCAGTCCAATTTCTTCCAATCATTATCTGGCATATCCTTTTTTCGTTAATATGCCTAAAATTTGAGCATACAAGTCCTTGCAATAAAGTAAGTCCTCCATCTTAGCCTTCCATATGGTCCACTCGGATCCATTGAGAATAATAATCCTTGATGAGCCACCTTCCATAATTCAGAACCGATCCCACTTCCTGTTCAATCAACCTGAACGCTCCGATACCACTTTTGTTGGGTGCGTTTCACAAAACCTTAGGATCTCGCCCCCCAAACTACTAGAATTATGGGTTATGATAAAGCACTAAACTAAATCAAATTATCGACCACATGACGCAAGAGATTTTTACGTGGAAAACCCTCAAAGAGGTAAAAAACCACGGGACCTCGTTCAGATCAACAATTCACTATCAAGTAAAATCGTTACAACCTCGATCACAAGCCTACACCGCTTGGATCAAACCTTTTTCACCCACACAGGGATGGATAACAATAAAAGGACTAGAAACTAAGAGATCTCACTCAAGCACGAGGACGTTGAAGAGCCGAGATATCGTTGCACCGTGAATCACCTTCATGAGCAAAGCCTCCTCTACCAACAAGCTTCCTCCCTCTCTCTCTCTCTCTCTCTCTCTCTCACACACACACACACACACACACACACACCTTGGACGTGTAATACACTTCATGGAATACCTAAATCTCGAATTAGAGCTCTTCTTATAGAGTTTAGCAAGAGTCCTAACCCAATTTGGAAACTGCAGTAGCAGTCCGGGCACACCTCCGGCCTGCCAGCCAAAAGCCTCCGGCCAACCGGATGCCCCAAGCCATGTCCAGAGAGTTTGCAATGAAAGAAACCATACACCCGACCTGTCTGCCGATCAATCGGCCAGGACCACCAACCGGTCGGACTTCACAAAAACAGTCCAGAGGTTTTTACATTTCTAGCCATATTGTCCGATCGGCCGGCCAGGGGGCAGCGGCCAGTCGGACCTCAAAAATTTCTCTCTCCTCTTACCAATGAGGAGGAAAATTCCAACAGGCATTTCCTGCTCACTTTTTCTTAGTGCGGTTGGGCTAGGAAGGTTTCAACGGTATGCATTTCCCCACTCATTTTTTCTTAGCGCGGCCCACTTAAGTCTTGGATCTGGCTCATTTTTAGGCCTATATCCTAACATGATTTGGGTAATAAAGTGATGAACAGAATAAATTTCTCACCAATATTAATGTACACCACTTTGACATCCAACCTGTTGATTAGGCTATACAGATCTAGTTGAAGGGAAAAAAACAAGTATCAGCTTGATCCAAAACTTTTGTCGCCCCAAAAAGATTTTAAAGGTTGGAGTTCAATCAACACTGTTTCCTGTGATGTGGTCCACTTTGAGATTTGGATCTATATCATTTTTGGGCCCATATCGTGATCCGGAAAAATGGACTGACAGTGTGGATGAAACACATACATCATCGTGGGGCCCACAGAGAACCTACCACTAGCCATTGGTTAGTGGCAGGGTCAGTACTAGCCAATCTGCATGTCTATATGTAGTATAGAGCTCTGAACATCAACGGTGCAAATTACTAAATATCTCTCACAAGTTGAAGATGTTTCTCTCTTTTGGTTGGGTTACATATGTTAGGATTCAAAACTCAAGTGTGCCACAGCACATGAAGCCTTTTTGGAGCCTCCCAAACTTTTGGAGCAGACTGTTATGTTGTTCCATTCCTCCTATTGGGACTCACCTTATGATAGAAACGACGGTATATAGACATATCATGGTGGGCCCAAGGAAGGTTTCAGTACAGTGATGTTCAATACTCACCATTTCTCTGCTGTGGCCCTCAGCTTGAGTTTTTAATCCAGATCATTTTAGAGCTAACATCCTAATATGAGCTGAAGTAGAAGACGGACGGAGTAGATTTCACACAGTCATCATGTTGGCCACACATTGTCTTTTGTTCACCATCTTCCTTAGAAATCAGATTGTCTACAGCCCACAACTGGCTCAAATCTTCTGCCTTCTTACCTGACCTGACATCGAATCAAGTCAAGTTCGATTTTTGAACCATGCTGGACAGTAGGGTTCATCTGATGAGCGGCTGAAATGGTACACAGGTGCATATCATATACACGTGTAGGGAGAACACCATTCAGCTGATTGCTCCAGCCTAAGCAAAACAAGGGCACCCAGACCCAAGACATGGTCCATGCACCATATAGGACACCCTTGCTGATACAGACAAATACTAACATGAAAAGATGCATGCTTGATCACATCTTTTCATCAGGTGGGCCAAGCTGCCTAGTATTCTAGCGTACTAATCAGGCCATTTCATACCTCAAGTTAAGGGTGCACAGGGAACCGGTGGAACTGGTAAACTTGACTGGAACTGGTTAATTTGGTTCACTTTGGTCCGGTTATGAAGTGCCCCAGTTTCGTTTCAGTTCCTAATTCAGTTCAGTTCTTGGTTTGGGGTTCATACAACCGAATCGGATCAACCGTGAACCAGACCGTAGAACCAAACTGTGGAACTGGACCATAACTAAACCATCTCGTGTCGAGTAGTCCACTTAAAATTTAGATTTATCTGATTTTTTTAATGTGGCCCACCTTTATTGCCTGACAATGAAGATGGACGGTGTAGATCTAACAAACACATCAAGGTATGCCCATGGTGGGCCTGAGATATGGATTGGTTGGATTATAAAAATAGCCATGCAATTGGGTTCGATTATAAAAATATGGATTGGCTGGATTATAAAAAGCTCGGAATTGTAGAAATGACCCGTTTTTTATGGTTTGGTTCTGACTTGGTTCTAGGGTGCAAACCGTCCTATCCCCGTACTGGTTTTCTGAAACCGTTGGGAACGATTCGGTCGATTTCATCTCAGAACTGAACCCAACCCAACCGTATTTGTGCACCCCTACCTCAAGTGGGCCAAGGCATGCAAAATAAATGGACGGCTAAAAAATCATCTTAGCCATCAGTTTGCTTTGTAATTTGAGGCCCACCGGAAAAGTAAAACTGCCTGCTTTTTTAGACAGAAGATCTGAGCCTTATTTACAACCAGATGTAAAGCTCAAATCTCGTACTGATGATCTGCATCAACATGTGTGCCTGCATGTCGATAAGCAGGGTTCCCCACACGTCTACCTTGGTGGTCAAATGCCAACATGTTGCACGTGTGTGGGATGTGGCCCATTTCCTTAGGTAGAAGACAGTTTCAACGGACGTGGATTGCGTCCGACCAGATCTGCATGGGGCCCACAGAGATGTATCTGTTTATTCATGCTTTCCATCCCTTCTTTAAGATCATATTAGGAAATGGGCCTAAAAATCAGCAGATACAACGGTCCAGTGGACCACACAAAATTGTAAGCTTTGGCTGCATTAAATACACAAAGCATTAAATGGCAGTTGCATTAAATGCAAGAGTCATCTCTGGTGGGGTACACTGGACCGTTGAATCTGCTTCATTTTTCGCCCATACCTTACAATGATCTTAAAGAAGGGATGGACCACGTGGATAAACAGATAAATCCCAGTGGGACCTACACAAATCTGATCGGATGTTTAAAGGTCCGACCCAGGGTCGGACGCAATCCATGTCCAGTTACAGCATCCTGGGCTGGGTTTGATTTCGAGGTCAACTCCCGTCAGACGGGACAAAAATAACTCCCTGTGAGTTTCAAAACCGGATTTTGACCTATGTAGCCCATGAAATAGTTAGATTTTATGTGAGGAAGTCTTAAAAAAAAAAAAAAAAAAAAAAAAAAAAAAAAAAAAAAAAAAAAACCTGCATGCCTTTTAACCACTTTTAGAAGTGGACAAAAATGTCTCTACTTTGGAACCTAGTGCCTGTGTGGACCTTTGAACGTGGGGGAAACTTTGTAGCTTTGATCCCGAGGCGTGTTATGATCACCACTTGGTGATTGGGCACACTGTAAGGTAGATCTAATTTGTTTATCCTCTTTGTGGCCCACCATTTCTTTAGAAAAACCATAATCTCATATTGATACAAGTTCTTTGTGGCCCATAAGACTAGACAAATGATAACGGTTGTCATTTATTGATAACTATTTTTATGTAGTGTAGTCTAAATGATCTGTAGATGTGGGTCATTCTTTGGACCATGGTCTCCCATCAAATTTCGACTTCAATGGACAAAATTGATTCTTGACATACCTCATGGTGGACTGGTCCGAAAACCCTTTAGATAGGGTTGGAGGTCATTTAAGGACCCAGTGTTGTTTTTCTAAGACCATTCTTTTTTCGAAAATGTCTTTTAGGGACCCACAACCACCCCCTCCGATTGCATTTTTTGACATACGATCATCGCCATCAACTTCTTTGGTGTATGGGCACTACCAACAACTTCTAGAAATCTAAAAATGAGTTATTTTTTCTCTAATGATCACATTTTTTTATAGATGGAAATCAATGATACGTTGAAGACATTGTTAATAGATTTTTATTTTATATTTGCAGAATAGCATTTTCCTAGAGATGAAGACACTTTTGATTGTAGATAAAGAATGGTCATGGTTGTAGTGGAGGGAAGTGATTGTCGTCAGGAAAAGTGATTGTTGAAAGAGATTTGAGATGGGAGATGGAATCTAAATTTTATAATATGTTTACCTTTGGTTGAATAGTTATGTCAACTTCTACCCTTAACACATGTTAACTAGTGTTACGGTTTCTATTTGCTAATGATCGAGGTTCTCATGTGTTAAGGGTCCGGGTTGTTATTTGTTAAGGGTCCAGGTTGTCATGTGTTAAGGGTCAGAGTCGTGGTTGTCATGTGTTAGGGGTCAGAGTCGTGGTTGTCATGTATTAAGGGTCTAGGTTATCATGTGTTTAGGGTCTAGGTTGTCATTTCTTATGGGTCAAGCTTGTCAAGTGTTAAAGGTCGTGGTTGTCAGGGTCTAGACTATCATGTATTAAGGGTTGAGGTTAATAGGGTCTAGGGTTTAGGGTCTAGGTTATCATGTGTTCAGGGTCTAGGTTGTCACTTCTTATGGGTTGAGGTTATCAAGTGTTAAAGGTCATGGTTGTCAGGGTTTAGACTGTCATGTATTAAGGGTCGAGGTTAATAGGGTCTAGGTTGTCATGTGTTAAAGGTTGAGGTTGTCATGTATTAAGGTCGAGGCGTTGTCATGTTTTAAGCTCTACGCCAAAACAACATTTTTGTGACAGACCAGGTCCGTTGCAAATCACAATTAGCAATTGGATTTAGGATATGTCTAATCCACTCCATCCATTGGATTTCGAATTTCATTTAAGGTCATAGTCCAAAGAATGAGTCACATCCACAGATAAGGTGGAACACACCAAAAGGAATAGTTGTAATTCAACAGTCTCCGTTATTGGTTGTTGTGGGCAACAGAGAGCTCGTATTATGCTAAAATTTGTCTTCCCGTTGAAATGGTTGGGCAAGAAGAAAATTAACAAATTGGACTAGCCTTCAAGTAGGCCCAATCATCATATGATGTCACATCATGCATTGGAATCTGAGCCACAGCTCGTGGCACAAACAAAAGTTCGTACTAGGGAAGCTCATAAAGGTAAGGGCATTTTCATCCACTGAGTATTAAAAAAGTGATCAAAGGGCTATGGAGGGAATTTTTAAAAGGTTTTTCTCTAGGGGAATTCGTCCATTTCGTGGGGCTACATAGGTCAAAATCCCTTTTCAAAACCATTTCATTGGGTGCACATATCTCACACGTACCGTGTCAGCACGTGCCACCTCTTCAATCTCACCTCAGACATTTCTCTACTGTTTCATACCTGATAGAGTTGAACCAGCTCATCAAATGTGGTACACATAAGAACATTATTAGAACCGTCCATATGACTTGGCCCACACATGTATGTTCACATGTATTTTTTTCTTTGTTTAAAGAAAATTTAGGCTGGGAGTTTCTCAAGTTCAATCGATTTAAAAATTGATACGGTGGTTAAAATTAATATAAGAAAGTGAATTTAACATAATTAGTTTCTATGATGGGACAAAAAATTCAATGGCTTATAAATGATAAGTACTCTAGGCGCTCTACATATGCTCAAAATTGGGCAAGGCTTTCTATCCTTAAGCACACGTATGAAAAGAGAAATAGTGATAAGGTGATTCAAGAGTTTGGATCGCTTGATTAAGACCGTTTATCATGAATCTTAAGCACTTTTAAGGGACCCCTTGCATCGTTGGATCATCGAGGCCCGACGTACCTATTCAATCACATGATCTTTTGTGGTTTTCGATTTTATAAAGCATGTATGCAAGCGTTTTAAGGTCCTCCATTTGGAACAATGACTGTCAATTGTGTTCCAATAAGATCCATTATTCAATGCAATTAAATAGGTTTATTGTGCTCATAATACAAACAAAATATAAGTAGACAGCTTCAATCTTAGGGCTTGGGTGCAAGTCCAGCCTTGAGCTTTTGAATGGTTGCGACGTCGGTCTTGAAAGCAGTAGCGAGGATCCCATCATCGATGCCCGTGGCGAAAATGGTGCTAGGGACCGACACAGTCCCAGGATTGGCACTTCCAAAGGCGGAGAGGGCAGTGGCTGGGTTATCGGCATTGGCATTGTACTGGTAGTGCACCAGTCCTTTGGGGAACACAAACATGTCTGCTGTATCGAGTGTTTGGGTGTAGAGCTTGTTTGTTGTGTCAATGAATCCCACCTCGAGGGAGCCTTCGATGACGAGTAGTAGTTCAGCTGCGCGGGGATGCGTGTGGGGGGGATTGATGGCTTGGGGTGGATACTGGAGGAGGGCGTACGAGACGCTCTGGCCATCGAGGGCCGGAAACTGGGTTAGGCTTGCTTTTGTGACGTTGAAGGCTTTGGGCCAGTCCACCTGGAATGGGTCGCGCATGCCGGAGAAGGTGAAGAATTTTCCGTCGACGGCGGTCACGTTCTTCGGGATGATGAAATCGGATGTGATGTCTGGGTCACTTGCATGGGCCATGGGATATGTGGCCATGCTGATTACGAGCAAGAATAAGGTGTGGCTCAGAATGTTCGAGGCCATTGTCGTGTTTTAGTGTGTGATTGAAGGTGAGAAAGGAGGGTTGCTTGTGTTGGATTTGTTGCATGGCCATGCATTTTATATTGTTGGGGTGGAAGAGCTTTGTGCCGGATGATCAAGTTGGACAGCTGGGGTTGAAATTCACTAGGCTGTTTTTGTGTTTCTTTCTTCCTTGGGTGTCTGCGTTGCGGCCAAATCCACTCACAAGGCTTACAAATGTTGTGTCTGGGGTCCACCATGATGTTTGCGTGACATCTAATCCGTCCATCATGTGGATTCCCTAATGCTCTTCTTGACATCCAAAAATGAGGGCGATCCTAAAATCATGTGGCGTGACCCCTTGGGTTTTTCAATGGCCTGAGTTTTTGGTTTCCGATATGGATGGATTGATTTGGCTTATACAAAAGATGGTGGGGCCCACACAATCCTAAAGGTTTTTAATGGTGGGGATCTCCTCCACAACAATTCTCCGTGTGGTAAGGCCCACTTGAATTTCTCACGCGAATCCATTGAATGCCAGGTGGCATCGAGTTTCACGAGAGGAGGTTGATGTGGACCGTGGTCATGACAGATCTATACTTGATGTAAAAGTATGGCTTGGTATTAGGGATATTGCCAATGAGCCGGGCTGGCCACATCAGGCTTTCAGGCCTTGCCGACATCGGAACGAGCTTGGGCTGGTCTATGAAGCTTGAGGGCCAGGCTCAGGCTGAAATTCGTACCCATTTCTCAATCAAGCCAAATTAGGACCATTTACGACGGTCGTTATCCTGCCTTAGCCCATTAGAGCTTGCAAGAGCAATTTTGTAACATACACAATATGTAAAAAATTCATAATTATTTCACTTATGAATTATAATTAGAAAATCCGGAGTATGAAAATAACTAAACTCAATGATAATAGCTAGGGATGTATGGTACTATTGTAATACATAGGGATGTAACCCAAACCCCACATGCAAGTAGAAGTAGGCAAATAGAGAATTAATGATCACATACAAATGGTTGCATGGTACTTTTTTTTTTTGTTGTTGCCAATTTTGTCCCTTCAATACAACAAACAGAATGATAAAATCAAGGAGAGTTGTGTCATTTTCGTATCATTTTCCTTCCATCCGTATAAAAGTATATCCAAACTAGCTGCATGCCTAAGGAACACCGAGCCATGAGAGACATGAGAAATGCATTCATCCTTAGTTCCATCGTTAGGACTGAGGAGCCGGCCCAGCTCAGTGCCCCTGCGAGAGTGAACTTTTGAGGTGCTTCACATTCGCACATGTGGAAATATGGCCCACGTGTGCAAGATCGAAGATGATCATCATGTGGACCCACAAAATAAGTGCTACGGGCTTAAGAGTAAAGTTTGGTTGTTGCTTGTATCAAGGACCACACCTGAAGAGAAGAAATAGAAAGTTAATTAAAGAATTTGACTTGTGATCTACATCTTACTTGTGTGGCCCACCAGCTGATTTTTTTTTTCATGTGGCATCTAAATGGTGAGACCTACACGATAATCGGCTTGGATCTTATACATGTACACTCCATTTCCCCGTAGAAGTGGTAAGCAAAAAATGTACACTCACATTTCATGCAACCTCTTGAACACTCATGTAGCTCTGCCTCACAAATCTCTCTATAAATACATGTGGGTTAAGATTGCCAACCATCTAAGTAAACCAACACAAAAAAAGACCAGGCAGATACACCAATCAAGCTATCTAACATGGCCCACCAGACACTCAAGCATGGTCTCTGGCTACTAGTAGTGGCCTTAGCCATTGCTCAAATGGCTAATGCCGGTGACGCTGATATCACCTCCGATTTCACCCTTCCCTCAAACGTATCAGTCGTTGATGGCAGATTCTTCACCTTCACAGGATTTCGGGTGCTAGAAAACTCAACGAAGCCAGCAACGTTTAAAGTCACAAAAGCAAGCATGGTCGAATTCCCAGCACTCAACGGTCAGAGTGTGTCGTATGCTGCGCTACAATATCCAGCAGGGTCTGCCAATCCGCCTCACACCCACCCTCGATCAGCAGAGCTCCTGTTGGTCATGTTTGGGTCACTTGAAGTCGGATTCGTCGACACAACGAACAAGCTCTACACCCAGACCCTCTATGCAGGAGACATGTTTGTGTTCCCCAAGGGACTGGTGCACTACCAATACAACCCCAATACTCAGGATAACACTCCAACGCTTGCGATCTCCGCCTTTGGAAGTGCAAATGCTGGGACCGTGTCCCTTCCCGCAACCATCTTTGCAACGGGCATCGACGATACAATCCTTGCTACGTCATTCAAAACGGATGTCGCAACTATTCAAATGCTCAAGGCTGGACTCGCACCCAAACCCTAAAATGATTATTTAGATCAGTGTGTTGTTTTAAATAAGGGAAGAGAATAAAATTCTATTTGATTTGGTTATGGCAGGCTTAGCTCCTATCTATTTATTTTAGTCTTGTGATTAGTTTTTGTTATTCAAAATTATGTTTATGTATGTGTTTGGTTGCACCAATTGTGATATTTTGACTTTATGAAACAATTGCTTGTGTCAGTATGCATGTTTGGTTGAATAGAAACATTTAAACTATTTGCAAATGGATAGATGTTCCATGGATTTTTTTTTTTTTTCTTTTTTTAGATGTTCTATGGAATTATAAGCTTTTATTTAGAATTGAAAATTACCAAGATATTTAGAAAGATTCTCCCCATTTTTGGCTTCATTTTATGGTTGGATAGATAGAACCAACCATATAAATTGGGGTTAGATTTTCCCCATACGAAAAATGTATGTCTTTCTAATAAAATTTGGGCCGGGCTTGGGCCTGAAAATCAGAATTTTGAATAGGCCCACCCCGAAATAGTTCAAAATCCGGGCCATTGACAGCCCTAAATAAAATTATTCAAATACGATTGTAATTGTTGGAAGTCTTATGTATATAGGAATTTCAAATCCAAAGCCAATAAATGTGCCGTGTGCCTATTTATAGTAGTATGCTAGTTTTTTAAAGAGTACACCAGGCTGTGGGGCTGTCTAATAAAACACGTTTTCAGCACTTATCATTGGAATTTGATATTTTTACTGATTCAGATAATTTGGCAAATCTAACTTATTAAGTGCTTAATTGAAAATAGGGGTTGTTTTTCATCTCGCCTGCCTTCACGAAGGTGTTGTTTGATAAACTACAAAATAAGTTTTGAAATTAAGTTAAGCGCTAAAAACTTAAAATGCTGAATTGTAATTTTGAATTAATTTTAGGAGTTGTTTGATTTTCTAATTCCAATTGTACTTCACGGCAAATAAATAATACTTATAAACTTTCGTGATTCCGACTGTCTTCTCAATGTGACATTGACAACCACCCTCTTTGATATCATTTCATCTTAAAGCTCAAGGATGAAAACTTTAAAATTGTGGAGCCACTTTAATGTTTGTGTTTTATCCACATTATCCGTCCCTTCACCAGATCATTTTAAGGCATTTCCTGAAAAATGAGGTAGATCCAAAGCTCAAGTAGACCAAACGACAAGAAATAGTAAGAATTGATCCTACTGTGGAAAACTTCTTGGGGGCCTAGAAGCTTTGGATCAACCTGATACTTTTGTTTCCTCATTTTACCCATGACCGTGTGACTTATGAACAGGTTGGATGGCAAATCGACATCATTGTGGGCCTTAGGGGGTAGACAACTTTCAACGGTGGATGTCTTCAGGACAACTGCTTCCCAAGGTGTACACACTTGAGCTTTAGATCTGCCTCAATTTTTGGCTCATGCCCTAAAATGTGCTAGTAAAATAGATACATGGTGTGTATAAGTTACATACATTATGGTGGGGCCCACAAATTTAAATCAGTACTAACAAGGTTCTTTTCATACCAATTTTTGGCTTGAAAATCATCGCCAATTTCCATATGAGCAACAGATGGAAAAAAAAGTATTGTTACCTATTTACTTGTACTTATTAAGGTAAATCGAAATCAAATAGCTCCTAAGGGATATTTTAGTTAAAAGTGAAAAGAAATTTTGATGCACTACTATTTTCAGCATTCAGCCTTGCGGCCCTTGCCCAGCATGTATGTTTGGTTATTATCAATTTAGACCCTTCATTTTGTGGACCATGGTTGAATTTGGGAATCATTCCATCGAAGTGATTCTTGAGAGGTGCACATACTTTAAGTTGAGGTGAACACGATAAATGTTCCGGATAAAAGCCAATCCTTCTTTGCTATAATCATTTGAATGGCCATGATCATCCTCTCAAACTGATTGGTCAACATCACATGCAATCAATCTAAACTATCCACTTTCCTGGCCATTGATATAATAGTCGCCGTTCATTCTTTTTTTATTGTTAGTCACACAGCAATGTTAGCCACCTCCCACTCAGGAATCGAGACCAAGACCTTAGTGTTGAAACGAGGTTATCTTTCCTGAATTTATATCAAATTTTTTTTTTTTTTTTTTTTTTTTTTTTTTTTTTTTTTTTTTTTTATGGGTTGTTCACACACCCACCCCTATTAGTCACATCACAATGTTAGCCACCCCCACTATAGGAGCCGATACATGACCTCAGTGTTGAAATGAGGCTATCTTCCACTTGAGCTATGGACCTGTGTGTTCCTGAATTTATATCGATTGTTGTAACTACACTCAGACCATGTTGCAACCCTACTACAACACTTTCTTGCTAGTCATTCTTACTACACGTGGTTGTTCAAGACTTCACGTCAGAAAGTATCTACATTGGCTTGTTTTTGACATTTTGAATAAAAATATTCACCCCTTTCAAACTCAATGTATTCTCTCTCACCAAGCCGTTGTTCAAGACATGTCATGAGAAAAATATCTTTATTATTTGTTTTTTGGAATTTCGAATATGTATCTTTTACACATTTCAACCTCTAGTTATTTTCTGATCACATTACCTTGAGTTTAAAGTGGGTGTTAAGGAAGGGATAGCTTTTTTTTTTTTTTTTTTTTTTTTTAAAAAAAAAAAAAACTGGATTTCCATTAAACCGAACTGGAGAGCTACAGAGAAAAACTTCAGGCCATTCCCCTTTACAAAACTTGAGGAGAAGCCTATCGTGTATGAGACTGTACAAAAAGAAGATAGAAAAAAGAGACCTGGACTGAGAAGAAGGATAGACTGAAGCAGAAGAGAATCAGAGCAAAGGGATAATCTCCAACTAACCTATCCCTTTCTTAACTGCTGATCTAGTCCTTAACACACCAATCCCGGCCTTATCCATTACTAGGGAGCCTCTAATTGGAGGAGGAAGCTCAGCATATATACCTTCTGTAATAAACATCAGGGTGGCCTTCGCTGGCCATCTTGGCAAGCCCGTCCTTCTCTAAGGATGTGGCTGAACGACAAATTCATGGGATTTTTCTTGGCCCGGATCTCGCCAATGTAATACCACACGTTCCATGGGCTGCAATAGCCTGGATCAGTCATCGCTTCCGCAAGTACTCTGGAGTCTGTTTCCACCTCAATATTGGTCAGGCCAAGGCTCTCGCAAATGAGAATTCCTTCAATCATCGCTCTTGTCTCCGCTATCATGTTAGAGACAAGACCATAACTATTGTGGAAGGCGAAAACTATTCTGCCGTTGTGGTTCCACAAAAACTATTCTGCCGTTGTGGTCTCTACAGACCCCCCCCCCCCCCCCCCCCCCCCCCAATCCCGGATTGCCACACGAGGATCCATCCACATTCAGCTTTATCCAGCCTCTCACAGGCCTACGCCAGCGCACTATATGGCTGGTATGAATCTTTTCATGGAAATTCGATGAATGGATACCCAGAATTTGTAAGGAGATTTTATCGGAGAGGGCTTCACCATCACTGAGTTCCATCCTATCTGCTACCTCTTTCAAGTCTTGGGTAGCTCTCTGAATAATATTGCTAGTGGACATGTTGACAGCCTCAAATCTAGCTAGATTGCAGCTAATCCATAGTTCCCAGACGATCATGCTGGGAGCAATTCCCCGAAGCATTTTAATTCTGGAGGAGCCGCTGGCCTGATTCATCCAGTGGGCTATTCTCTGCTGGATGGAGTGATGGTGGAAGAGAGTGATATCAAAAATTCTAGCAAAGTGGGTCCAAACTGCTTTAGCTGCCATCCCATAGCAGAAGAGGTGATCCAAGGTTTCAATCTGCCACTTTCCTATAGGGATCCTGGATGGGAAGCTCGATGTATCATGGCCGTTCCGAAGAAGTGGGATGTGTTGCTCGGCAGACAGTCTGAAGGAGGCCTGTCCATTGGGATTGTTGTGGCAGTCTCCACAACATTCACATTTGGAAGGGAGGCAGATCCCCATTCGAATGACGTTCTCATCCACTGCCACTGCTTTATGCATAAGTTTCCAGACAAATACTGCTTTCTTCGGGATGGTGTATTTATTCTAGAGCCATTTTGGCCACGAACGAATCGGTCTACTGCTGCGGGAAGCGTTCCAGGCCGAGGTTAGGCTGAAGTTTCCAGAGGACGTCTTGCACCAAACCAGTCTATCTTTGCTGAGCTTAGTTGGGAGAGGGTAGTTGGTAAGGTGGGTGAGGATGGAAGGTGGAAGAAGGTTCTCCACCTGCGAGAAGTCCCAATATCCTAACTGGTTGATAAAATCTTTAACCTACGCTCCTTTCAAATATTCAGGAATTTGATCCATAGCTACTAGCGAAAGCAGGCCACCACCTGACCAGTTATGATGCCAGAAATTGATTGTTCCCTCACCTAGAAGCCATCTGGAGGAGTGAATTACTAAATGAAGGTTACTTGCTAGGCCTTTCCAGTCTGCCGATGATTCGCTGGGTGACCTGCCGTTATTCCAGATGAATTTGTTTAGATACTTGGCCGTGAAGAATTTAGCCCAGAGGGAGTCATCATGAAGTAAGTTCCAACCCCTTTTAATTCTGAAAGCTTTCATAACTTCTTCCATACGTCTGATTCCCAAACCCCCTTCAGATGTTGGCTTGCAGATTTTGTCCCAGCTGATCCAGTGTCTTCTCCTACCTATCTTTGATTCTCCCCAGAAGAAATTAGCAAAGGCAGTCTCCATACTCTTGATCGATGCTTTGGGGATGTCAATAGCTGCTAGGATGTGCGTTGGATAGCTGGATAGCACGTGTTTGATCAACACTGTCCTGGCTGCCATGTTAAGAAGTTTGCACTTCCAACCTGCAACTTTCCTCTTAATCTTGGTGAGGAGAGGCTGGATGTGGGTCGATCTGGTTTTGCCTAAGGTTAGAGGGATACCAAGATAAGTGATAGGAAAAACCCCTTGCTGGAATCCGATGACATGAGCAATTTTCCTGGCTTTGGAAGGCTTCGATTTGCGGGGCATAGTGAACGTGCTTTTGGAGGCATTAAGTCTTTGGCCTGAAGCTTTCTCATAGGAGGAAAGGAATTGGAGCAGATGTCTGACGTTAGGTGGGCTGCCATTCAGAAAGATGATGATATCATCTGCGAATAATAGGTGGGTGATAAGAGGGACTACAAGAAAATTATGCTTTTACAACGGTCGCGTGACCGTTATAACTGCCCCTGTTGCAAAAAAGGTTCTGTTATTTACAACAGTCGGAGCATGTTGTAAATAAGATAATAACAGTTGTAAATACTACTTTACAACTATGAAAGATTGCTTTTGACAATGGCCGGAGCTCGTTGTCACTGGTAACTTTTTACAAGAGGTGTTGCTAGTTGTAAATGCTCAAAATCTGCAACGGGTTCCACCCCTTGTGAAAAGGGCAAATGTTTACAACCAATATGGCCCGTTGCAGAAGAAACTATTAGCAATAGTACTGGCCCGTTGTAAAATCATTACCCTATTTAGTAAATGCATTAAATATCATGGTTTATGTGAGATTCTTTTGGTAATTTTACGATGCTTACGTGACTAATGAACACGTGGAATAAAAAGTTGGGTGGTGGTAGGAAAAAAAAGTACAATTTGCAATGGCTCTGCCACCACCTAATTTTTTTTTATTCCCTGTGTTTAATAGTCACATAAGCATTACAAAATCACCAAAACAATCTCACATAAACCATGATATTTAATGCATTCACTTGGCCATTCCACAGCAAGAAATCTCACAATTATAAAATGTATAAATGCCAAGAAGCACACATATAAACAGTAAGATGATACTTAAATGATGAGAGAGTAATAATAAAATCTTACCTCATCTTCACTATATAAGTAGGATTCTGGCAGTAGGATCCTCAAGCGTGAATCTGATCCTATAGAGACCTGTCTTAGGAGTCCTCAGGCTGTCAAGGATATATGGCCACAAAGCACAAGACACACTTCAATTTCTATGTTACTTGCAAGTCCACAATCAATAAATAGTCAAAGTATTAAAAAATAATGAATAAATCATTAAAAAAATGAAAAGAAAAAATGATTCTTCAACCTAAATAATATTTCAACTAACCTATGTACAAGTGAGAACTTTCATTAGTTAAGAGGATCGCACATGTCCATATCTGATCGCCACAAAGAGAAGATGAAGATAAAAGGAGCAACTGGGTTAGAAATCAACGGCACAATGTTTCTAAATTTTACAGGACAAAAATCAATCAACAGATGTGTAAACTTTATGATAGTTCTTGTCTATCAACCTAGAATATTTATCATACAAAATTCAAGTAGAGAATTTCATCAATAGCATGCTAAAAAGGAATTCAGCTATAAAACTTAAAATAATACTTAAAAGGATGTAAACCACCTTTCAAATAGAGCACAAATTACAATTGTGTGCAATTTAAATGATACCCACTTTAAATAGAAAATAGAGTTTGATTTTGGTAGTACAGAATGGAGAAAGCCCATCAAACTGGCTCTAAATTGGCCATGAGGTACTGTGCAATACTCATGCCAAGAGTTTGTACAGTGCACTCAAGTCGATATAAGTAACCAAACCATCAATATGGCAAGCCTTAGTATGGATGACCATACACCAAAAATCCCTAGATTCCTAGCCATCAATTGTTTGGTCTTCTTCCGGACTAGTGTTCTATTTTCGTCCTTGACAGTTTGTTTGTTGGCCACTAATTGAAAGGTTAGACTTTCCCATCTAAGAGTCTTGATGCATGGCCATCTACAATGACACCCACAATATCAACGATCTGGATCACTGAACCATTGGGCCCCACTTGTACCTATTGAACACCCGAGTGTGACAGACATACTCTAAGCCAAGCATACATGAAATCATCCCTTGCCCAAATTCCATGATTCACTTTTAATTGTAAAAACTGAAGTTGTAGTTTCTTTCAAGATAAGGTTTAGGTCATGCAATTTGAAAAGGAGATATTTTCATATAGCTAGCACAAAACCTTGCTCTAGTTGAGCACCTTGACCAATATTGTTGACATTATTTATCTTGCATATCTCTAAATTTCTTCTCAATAAATTAGAGTAACTTTTGCTTAAACGAACTTCATGTTCCATGATTGCCAACAAATAGATGTTATGCATGGAAGCACTAGAAGTCGTTAAGCCTTAAATTGAAAGAAAAGGTTCCTCACTTTAGGGTGCGTTTGGTGAACTCAAATACTTTAGTATATTGGGATCGTTTCACTTTTCAATATTTTATTATTTTATTATGGTGAGAGAATAGAAAAGAATTGCATAATTATTGGTTTCGGTACTACAAGCATCCGTACTGCACAAAAATTGAATCATTTAATGCATGGTAACATAGAAAAAGAATTCTCTTTACTGCTTACAACCAAACCTGACCATGTTAAGACAAAAATATGCAGGCTACTAAAATCAGAAAATTGATCATGAAAAACCAAAAACTGATCGTCTTCCACTGGGAGGGAGGACAAACTTTCTAATGTTGCTAGAACACAATACCTATAATGTTTGATGGGCGAGGCAAGTGATCCACACCAGTTGATACATGTTCTTTTGCTAATCTAGGCAAAGAATAAGTACTAATACAACTGATAATTAAATGATCAAAAGAGTTGAATCCTAAATACACAGCACCAATCTGAATACTAACTATTTCACAATCCTGCATTGTAAAATTCACCAATCTTATAGATAGTTCAGGTTCTTCCATATTGAACTGGGTATCCCGCCGTTGAACTTATTAGTTGAGAGATCGAGCATTTCGAGCTTCTCCATCCTTCTAATGTCGGTAGGAATAGGACTTGAAATGGCATTGTTCTGCAGCAACCTATATAGGGTAATGTATTATAAAATCAATATAAAATTTCAATCTAGAAGTTGGTGACAAAAAATAGCAAATGGGTCATCTCATAAAAAAGAAAAAGAAAAAAGAAAAGCTTCTTTTAGAGCCTAAGTAGTCTTGATAGTGAAAGAAACATTAAGTAAATTTTTTAATGTGATCATCTTTTTTTTTTTTTGTTAGAACTTTTCTTACCAAACCAAAACAGAAACTGTATAGAAAAACTGCTCACCTCACGTTACAACCAGCCCAGCTATAACTGAGGGAACCAATGCCCAGACAATAGACAAAAAACAAATGAACAGGGCAATAGAAACTTCTGAGAGGACCAACATCTGCAACCAGGACTCCACCCATTAGCTAGAAGCAACAACACAGCAGACACCCACTACAACCAGTAATCCTGTAACCACCACCAGCCAAACATCACACAACAAAGCATCCACCAACAACACCAGCAACCAACACCCCTAGCCACTCTAGAGAAAACAACCATTACTGAATAAAACATCTAGTTATCTTTTATAAATGGGGAATCGAAATTGTCATAATTTTTACAAAAGAAAAAACTGAGTACAACTGGTCTTCTCATCAAATGGACCACATGTGTTCATGTTGACTATTGTGCATCGGACATTTTTCTAGCCATCCATTTCCTCAATCCTTTAGCCCACTTGATGATCAGGCCGGCTTAACTCATGGGAAGTGCACGTTTGTAGTGGGCCACATGTTATGAACGGCCCAGATTTCCTAGTGTGCCCAGCAAGTTCTGTAAAATCATTAATATGCAAGAAATCCTTCAGGTCTCCTTTCACTGGAAAACACAACTAATATGCATAAATACTAGGAAAGTAACTTCTAGATGCTATGAGTCATTTCAGTGTTTTTTCTGCTGGAAAAATCCATCCATCAAACATCCTAATGCAAAAAGCTGGTTGACGCTCAAGGTACAGTTTCAGAGAAAAAATGAAAATAAACAGCTTTTGCAAATGGGCAAGAGTACACTCACACTATTCTGTTCACGGCTTACAAATTAAAGACACTTGCACTTTTCTGTTAACTTCTCTATGTTCTATTAATACACATTCTCCTCAACCATTTACCAATAAAGGCAGAGGAGAAATTTTTAAATCCCTTCAAAGCTATTCTGCCAACATCCTTTGGTTTTGCTAGCATCCTCCCAAGATACAAGATGCACTTTTCTATTGTGATGGTTTCTAGAGTAAGTCACGTTATTCTTCTGCTTCTCTGCTACAATGAATCAAAATCCTAAACAAAGCATAATAATTGGGAAATTTGAAAGCACTATTCGTTGGATATATCATGTGGTTCAATCAGGATGTTGTAGACAATTTCCTTTAAGATGATTGAAATCTCTCATCAACAAAGAATATTAGGATCTTGTGCGTGCTCTAAAGATTTGGAGAATAAGAAGAAGGAAACAAACATTAAATTATGAAATAGTCGTATTAACTCTTCAGAAACTACAACCAATAATCTCATGGTAACCAGTGCCAAGAAGAACTTGGAATGGAACAGGTCTTGGTCCAACAAATCAAATTTTTTAAGAGACTCAATCTGGCCGGTCAAATACCAGGCCCAAGTTACCAAGGCCCCGTCCTTTGGAGGGCCCTAGAACCAACACTAAATTTCTATTGGATTTTAACCTTTTGTTTCACATAGAGAGGCTATGATATATTTATAGAGGAAAGTGAAACTGCCAAGCTATCAAATAATGGGAAAATGATACTAAATGTTGTTAGGAAAATCTGATAAAGCTATAATTTTGTGGACTCATGTATAACTGGTTCCACATGAACTCTTCTTCCAGCATTCATTAAAGGTGTGTTTGGTTTCCAAGTATATGAAATTCTAAGCAACATAAAACTAAAATGGTTGTGACATAAATGGAGAATTGACACATATTTCTCAAATTATTTTAGAGAAGTGACATAAATAGTGAAATAAATAACATGGAACAACTAATACCAATTGATGAACTATATGTGAGCAATGAAAGCTTGAACATGCAATCCCTATACAAAGGGTGGCTCACCATCTGGTAATTTTAACATAAGAATTAGAAAAGGTCAGTCCTATTTAAAGTTGTTTGGTTGTCATGTAAAGATTGGGGCCATTGGGCTTAAGACAAAAGTCTTCTTTCTTTTCTTTTTTCTTTTCTTTTTTCAACTCACAGAAATTCTGTTTAATCACAACAAGCACAAATCATGTTATTTTTTTATTTTATATTTTGAAAGGCAACAAGCACAAATCATGTTATTTGCAAGGTTTTGTCCAAAGTTACCAGACAGTAAAAGGGAAGTGTGAAAGGATTCATTTTACAGAACTAGCATTTAACTAGAGCAGCAATAAAAGGGAAAATGAGAAAACTTGGTATATACCATTGCCACCACAGCATGGGGAAGATGAAAACGAGTTTCCTCGTAATCATAACCATCCATGAAAAACAATGTACGATCCTCATTAAGCACTGCATTCATGATGTTCCTTGCAGATATATCATACAACAGTCTAATTGACAAAGGCAAAAATCCACATCCATGTTCAAGTAACATGGCTTGATAACAAGTGCCACTAAATACTGTCTTTTTTCTTTTTCTTTTTTTCAAAGATTGTGCCACTAAATACCGTCCATTCCACTTTCCTAGTAATCATCCAAATAAATACGTACCTGAATACTATAAACTCTCTGGTCACTTGTAGACAAAGAATCCCAAACTCTTTTTAACAGAAAACATTTTGCAACTTGAGATTTATTAGATAAATGAAAAAAGCAATACATTAAGTTATCTTCTTCTCTTTTTAACAGTCATTGGGCTGCTGGATCCTTGGTTGCCAACACCATCTGTGGAAATTTGCATCCTACTTAGGGATTAAAAGCATCCATTTCTTTAAGAAATCAAACACTACCTTAAATGCAAAATGGAGTATCCCATCAAAAAAACTGCTTGGGTTCCTACCATTCATAGAATTTCGATCTTATGTCTCATCATTTCATAAATACCAAACACCATATGCAAACAATAACTTTCATAGACAAAACTACATCATAAACAGAGTAGAACTCACATAATGAAGACTCAAAACATACCGAATTTCACCAAAATTTCATCGAACACCTGGCATGCGTCCTCCACCACATCACATGGGTTGCTGCCCACCACCCCTAAAAACAATTTCATCGAACATCTGCCGTGCAAAGGGATCAACTGCTTTCTTCTTCCCACCATTTTCCCCTTATGAAATCTTCTTGTTCTTGCCGATGGCCATGGTTGATGCTTTTGAAACTCGGGTCTCAAGGCAGAAAGACAACCACCCCTAAAAACCTAACTCCTATCTCATTCCTCCAGACAACAATTCCAAACGAGCGAGAGATGGTTGCTGCCAAGATGGGCAGGAGCGGCCCAGATGAAGGTGGTGGTGATGGTGGTCCACAAAGGGAGAGAATGGGGGCTGCGAGCGATGGGGGTTTTAGTCAGTGGGGCTGCAAGGGATGGGGGCTGCGAGAGATGGGCTGCAAGATGATGCCGATGGTGATGGTGGTCGAAAGAGGGAGAGAGATTTATAGCGAGAGAGGGAGAAAGAGATCGAGAGTGGGCGGGAGAAGAGGAGGGAGAGGGAAGAATAGAAAATCGATTAGGATTTTTTTAACTGAGCGCGAGAGGGAGGAATTTGGCGCAAGCTTTCTTTTGGGCGCAGACAGCTTTGGATGGGACGGTCCTGGCATGGGCTCGTGGGGCCCACTATAATGTATGTTGTTTATCCACTCCGTTCAATCATTCTGAAACCTGGTTTTATGACATGATCCGAAAAAGGAGGTAGACCAAAGGCCCAATGGACCACACCACATATCAACGCGTAGACAATCTCCACTATTTCTTCTGGTGTGGTCCACTTGAGCCTTTGATCCGCCTCTTTTTTTGTACTCATGCCCAAGAATGAGCTGTCAAAATGGATGGACAGCTAAGATAAAACATGCATTACAGTGGCCCTTGGAAGTTTTTAATGATAAGCATTCAATCCCTACTGTTTCCTGTGGTGTGGTCCACTTGAGATTTAGATCTGCCTAATTTTTAGGATCTCACCCTAAAATGGGCTGGAAAAACGGATGGACGACATAGATATACAAGAAATCATCAAGGTGAAAAAACATACGGATGGCATGGATATACATCATGAAATGTTATTTTTTTTAGTTGGGCAGGATAGTCGATTTTTAGTCTACCAGCAATCGACTCTCACATACGGTTACAATCGAAAATTGTATTTAAATTACACTTTTGTCATGCAATGGTGATGAGCTTGAGGCTGTAAAAACACAATATTTACCACCGGCTGGAACTGCTGTAGTATCAACCCGATGTAAAAGAACAATTGTTACAACGTCTGGAGTCTGTTGTAAAAACTTATTATTTATAACGAGCAGAAACTGTTGTAAATATTACAATCACAGCGGTTCACACAGCCTGTAGTAAAAAATAATCGTTTTTACAACTGGCCAATGCCTGACCGTTGTAAAAATGAGTTATTTACAACAAGCATACTTTATCCGTTGTAAAAAGTTATCTTTTACAACGATTGTGGCTGACCCGTTGTAAAAACCCCGTTGTAAAAAGTCAATTTTCTCGTAGGCCTCTGGGGATGGTGAACGGGCGGCATTTCTGTAATAGGAAGATGTGTTTGATGCCTCTACTTAACACGTCTGCTACCAAGATAAAAATGGCAAGCGATAGGGGATCTCCTTGCCTCAATCCCCTTGAAGATTTGAAGAAACCAAAAGGTTTGCCATTCACTAGGATTAAGAATGAGCTGCCTGTCCAGCAATTTCTAGCCAAATCGATCCATTTCTTAGCAAACCCAAACTTGGACAAGACTTTGTCAATGAAGCTCCATTCCATCATATCGTACGCTTTCTCTATATCAAGCTTGATGATCATATTTCCCCCGTGGGCTTTCCTATCAATGACCGCTACCATCTCCCTAGCCAGCGAAATGTTTTCAGAAATGGATCTACCTGAGACAAAAGCCCCTTGCTCTTCCGAAATTACTGTGGGCAGGATCTTGGATAGTCGATTAGCTATGACTTTGGAGAAGATCTTTGCTATGCAATTACACAAACTGATGGGCCTGTAGTCTGTCAACTTGATGGGACTTTTAGTCTTGGGGATGAGGCATAATAGCATGCATTGGAAAGCTCTAGGGGTGGGGCCACCATTGAAGAAATCTGACGTAGCTGCAAGGAGGTCCTCCTTGATGATGTCCCAGCAATGAGTAAAGAAGGAGGCTGTGAATCCGTCTGGCCCCGGAGCGCTGTCCAGAGGGATAGAGAAAACTGCTTCCTTGATCTCGTCAGTAAGGAAGGTTGAAGAAGCATCTCACTCATACTGTCTAAAACGAGATTAGGAACACACATGAGGATATCATCTGATGGGGATGCAGGCTCTGATGTAAATAGTTTCTCAAATATGGCGATGGCTTCCTACCCAATATCCTCTTCTTTATCCAAGGATTCGCCTGATACAGACCTGATCTTGGATATAGCTAGATTTCTACGTCTTCCTTCCACTGCTGCGTGGAAGAAACACGTGTTGCGATCGCCCTCAATGAGCCAGGAGTTACCTGATTTCTGTTTCCAAAATAGTTCTTCTTGGAGGATGGCTTTTTCCAGATTATTCTTTACCTTCTGCAGTCTGTCGAAGTTGGAGTTAGAGGGATTCTCTATCGAAGCGTTTTCAACCTGGATAGCTTCTAGTTCTGCTTTCTTGATATTATTGAAAATATTGCCAAAGCTGATCTTGTTCCATGCCTTGGGGGCTGCCTTCAGGGCTTTCATCTTGATGAATACCTTGTACTGGGGAGTTGCCATAACCTCCATGTTCCAGCTGTTGTGCACCACATCGAGGAATTCAGAGTGAGTGGTCCACATGCGGAGAAACTTGAATTGCCTATGTAAATTGGTAGCAGGATTTTGGAAATGAAGCAAAATGGGGGCATGATCCGAGTGGATTCTTAGCAGATGTTCTACTTTGAAAGATGGAAACAAGCGGGTCCATTCAATGTTTGAAAGCATTCTGTCTAATCTTGCCCAGGGTCGGTTCTGCCCTGATCTGTTGTTGCACCAAGTGAAAATGGGCCCTGAGTGGCCTGCATCTAGTAAGGCTGCATCATTGATAGCCTGAGTAAAATCGTCCATACCCCGGGAGGAGGTGGTGACCCCCCCCCCCCCCCCCCAACGACGTTCCTCCCTGCATACTGTGGTGTTGAAATCCCCACACAGTAACCAGGGACCAGATTGAACAGCCGAGAGGGTACGCATTTCCTCCCAGAGTTAGGTGCATAAGACTCTGTTACAACTTGCATAAATAACTGAGATAGAGATTGGCTGCATACCATTGTCAGGGATAACTTGGATAGTTACACACTGGCGGGATGCGACAATGGTGCGTACCTGGAAAAGGTTGTTGTATAGAATCCAGATTCTGCCTTTCGTAATATCTTCCATCTGCTCATGGTCGAACCCCAGCTTTGCAGCCACCAGTTGACGCTTGGATTCCCTTATCATTGGCTCCTGGATCGCAAGAATTACAATATTTTTCCGTCTGATTAATCTCCTGAGGTATCGAATTGTTGGATTGTTTCCAATACCCCTCGCATTCCAAGAGAGGATGCTAATCATCTGACACCCAGCCAGATTCTCCTGCCCCCGGTCACTTAGCTGATTGTCTGAGGCTTCTCCTAAGATAGACCGCACTTCTTATAGGCTTAGATTTACGTCTGATGGGGCTCCCTGCTACTCCAGCTGTTACCTCTTGGTGGGAGGCTGAATGGTCCTGTACTGTTGGGTCACCACCAGGGGCAATATCTACCCAGAGGGATAAGATATCATAATGGAATGGGTTAGGGGTAACAGCTGATTCCACTCTGTCATCAAGTAAAGCTTCCACTTCCCATTGCGAGTCTCTACATAAAAGTTCATCCCCGCTTGCCCATGACCAGTTATCCTGAATCTCCCCACGGTTGTCTTGAGTTTGGCATATTTGGGCTTCCACATCCAAGGTTTCCTCTCGATAGAGGTTTGTGGAGGGGTTGTGTGAGTGTTCTGTTGGGTGGGTCATGTCATCGTGCAGTCTCTGATTGGATTGATCAAACGTCTCCATAGGAGAATGAGGGCGCTGATGCTCAGTGTGGTATTGACAGGGAAGGTTCTATGCTGGGTTAGAAATAGTAATCGGTGCTGATGTAGGCAAGGCAATAGCAATCCGGCCTAAAGTAGGCGAGGCAATGGGGTTGAGGGTTCTGGCTGGGGTTGGAGAGCAGATATCATTGGGATCCGCAGGGGTGCTAATCTGATTAGGTTTCGAAGGGTAATTAGGAGAGGTGGGAAAGTTATTAGGATTGAGCATTGGTAGCTGAAATGGCTGGAGACTGGAACTGTTATGAATTGGCATATCACCCCTGTTTTCAACAAGGTGATTAGGAGTGGTATTGTCACAAACGGTTGGCAGGCATGTGTTCCTTCCATGAGGGATCCTTGCAGAATTGGTGACTTCCACCAGTGGGTCATCCTGAGAGCTTTGGTAGGGGGGAAAAGTACGTTGTACCCATAATCTTGTGTCTTCAAGATTCAGAGCTGATGCAGGAAGATTAGTTTCCCTTCCAGTATCTTCCTGAAGAGTGATGGCCGGTTCAAAACGGATGATCAATAGGTAGGATAGTCCGTCTACCTCGAGGTCTAGGACCGGGTTTTGGGATACAAGCGGGTAGGGTATAATTTTAACCCTGGCATATGCCATGAAGGATCCTTCCAGAGTTCGCCTATCGAAGTCCACAACGCTACCGAAAAATTGGGCGATCTGTCCTAAAACAACTTCACTCCAAGCATGGAGAGGAATTCCTTCAATACGGAGCCAACATCCCTTGTTGGTGGCCACCATGGAGGGGACCCAAGGTCTCACCGAGCAGAGGCCCATGGGTTGGTGTAAAGTTTCACTTTTCAAGAAAGATAAAGCCTCCTCTCGGAGAGGGAAAGAGAGTAGGAAAGCATTGTCGGCTACTCTCACAATGGACACCTTGGATGCATTAAATGTTGAGTCATGCATTTTAGCAAACAGTTGGTCTTCAGTGATCTCTTGCATAGTCACTTCTCCAATCAAGGCATCTGCTAGGTCTCTTCTTCTGCTCTCTGAAATCCATCTGGGCACTCGAAATGTCTGCTGAAGAGAGAGTGCATCTGATTCTGTTCGGTCAGTCCTCACCACTGGGGCATAGTCCATCTGTCCTGCTTTGGATGTCATTCTTTGGTTTGCAATAGTGTTGTGGCTGGCAAACCCCCTAGGAGGGCCTGGAGGGGGCTGGCGCTGATGTAGGAGTGGCCGGTTGGGATTTTCCTTCATCTGATTCGTCGATGGACCAGTAATGCGCAAATCTTCTACCTTGGCTCTGTCATGCGCCTCATTGATCACCATGGGTCTGCTACCCAGATTCCTCCCTTTGATTTTGGTCATAGCAGTCCAAGCTTCTTGCCTATTGAAGAATCTGACAAATGCGTAGCCCCTCGGTCTTCCGGATGAAGGAAAGATTGGTATGTGAATGTCAGCAATCTCTCCGAAAGGGCCAAACTTTTCCCTGATTTCATCTGCGTGGCAACGGAATGGGATAATCCCCACGTAGAGGCTGGTCATGGAGTCTTCTCGCCGGTTACGGACTTTCCGCCATCCACCTACAGATTGCTGTGTGAGCTGTTGGTGGTGAGTAGGTGTGAAGGGCGAACCTTCCGCCATATCTCAGAGGATCAGAGTATTGCTACTATCTATTCTCAGGGATAGCTACGTTAACATGTGTGGTGATAAAGCTCGTCTACACAATATGCATGTGTCAGCATTGCATGACAGGTTTAAGATACAATCCATCCATCAGAATTACTGCCATATTAATTCCACACCTATCGTTAGAATGGGTCACATTAGGATTAAATCCTTATATCCGTTGGGTCTGGGTTCACGTTCGGTGATCTAAATTGTTTACTAGATTGGCCTCAATGTAGATGGAGTATATCTAATAAAAGAACTCCTTTGCTTCGATATACATATGCACGGCGGCTTTGATGGTTTCCTTATGGGGCATTGATTCAAAAGTTTAAGACTTCCTATAATTGAAGATTTTCAGTCACCTTTAGCTGAGTATTAAATTCATCATATCAACAGCTTGGATAACATACCTGGCCCAGATCCTACCGAATATGGTCCCAATGTATGGTATTGTAATAGATAGTGATGTATTTAATTAACCAAACACCCACATGCAAGTAGAAGCAGGCAAATAGAGAATTGATCACGTACAATTGGTAACATGGTATATCTCTTCTGTTTTTTTCATTTCGACTTGAATTTTATTTTTATTTTTATTCATTTATTTAATAGTTTTTTTTTTGCCAATTTTGTCCCTTCAATACAACAGTCAGAATGATAAAATCAAGGAGAGTTGTGTCATTTTCGTATCATTTTCCTTCTGTCCGTGTAAAAGTATATCCAAACTTGCCTTAGGAACACCGAGCCATGAGAGACATGAGAAATGCATTCATGATTAGTTCCCATCGTTAGGACTTAGGAGCCGGCCCAGCTAAGTGCCCCTGTGAGAGTGAACTTTTGAGGTACTTCACATTCGCGCATGTGGAAATATGGCCCACGTGTGCAAGATCAAAGATGATCATCATGTGGACCCACCAAATAAGTGCTACGGGGGCTTAAGAGTAAAGTTTCGTTGTTGCTTGTATCAAGGACCACACCCGAACAGAAGAAATAGAAAGTTAATTAAAGAATTTGACTTGTGATCTACATCTTACTTGCGTGGCCCACCAGCTGATTTTTTTTCATGTGGCATCTAAATGTTGAGACCTATACGATGATCGGCTTGGATCTTATACATGTACACTCCATTTCCCCATAGAAGTGGTAAGCAAAAAATGTACACTCACATTCCATGCAACCTTTTGAGCACTCATGTAGCTCTGCCTTACAAATCTCCCTATAAATACATGTGGGTTAAGATTACCAACCATCTAAGTAAACCAGCCCAAAAAAAACCCAAGCACATACACCTATCAAGCTATCTAACATGGCCCACCAGACACTCAAATATGGCCTCTGGCTACTAGTAGTGGCCTTAGCCATTGCTCAAATGGCTAATGCTGGCGACGCCGATATCACCTCCGATTTCACCCTTCCCTCAAACGTATCCGTCATTGATGGCAGATTCTTCACCTTCACTGGCTTTCGGGCACTAGAAAACTCAACCAAACCAACAACGTTTAAAGTCACAAAAGCAAGCATGGTCGAATTCCCAGCACTCAACGGTCAGAGTGTGTCGTATGCTGCACTACAATATCCAGCAGGGTCTGCCAATCCGCCTCACACCCACCCTCGATCAGCAGAGCTCCTGTTGGTCATGTTTGGGTCGCTCGAAGTCGGATTCGTCGACACAATGAACAAGCTCTACACCCAGACCCTCTATGCAGGAGATATGTTTGTGTTCCCTAAGGGACTGGTGCACTACCAATACAACCCCAATACTCAGGATAACACTTCAACGCTTGCGATCTCCGCCTTTGGAAGTGCGAATGCTGGGACTGTGTCCCTTCCGGCAACCATCTTTGCAACGGGCATCGACGATACAATCCTTGCTACGTCATTCAAAACAGATGCCGCGACTGTTCAAAAGCTCAAGGCTGGACTTGCACCCAAACCCTAAAATGATTATTGAGATCGGTGTGTTGTTTTAAATAAGGGAAGAGAATAAAATTCAATTTGATTTGGTTATGGTAGGCTTAGCTCCTATCTATTTATTTTAGTCTTGTGATTAGTTTTTGTTATTCAAAATTATGTTTATGTATGTGTTTGGTTGCACCAATCGTGATATTTTGACTTTATGAAACAATTGTTTGTGTCAGTATGCATGTTTGGTTCAATAGAAACATTTCTATTTCTATTTGCAAATGGATCGGATGTTCTATGGAATTATAAACTCTTATTTAGAATTGAAAATTACTTAGGTTTTTTTTAGAAAGATTCACCACTTGTGGCTCCCTTTTATAGTTGAATAGTTAGAACGAACCATATAAATCGGGATTAGATTTTCACATACGATTGTATATATTTTCTAATAAAATGATCTGAATACGATTGTACCTATTGGAAGTCCTATGCATATAGGATTTTCAAATCCAAAGCTAATAAATGTGTATGCCTATTTACAGTAGCATGCTAGTTTCTTGAATAGTATAGAAGTCCTGGGCGGGGCATCAAATAAAACACATTTTAAGCACTTATCACTGAAATTTGATATTTTCAGTGATTTTCACTAATTCGGCTCGTTCGGTGAATCCAACTTACTAAGTGCTTAAATTAATTTTCATTGAAATTATGAGTCTGTTTTTCATGAAGGTGCCATTGGTAAACTACGAAATAAGCTTTAAAATTCAATTTAAGTGCTAAAAACTTAAAATTGTTGAATTGTAATTTTGAATTAATTTTAGGTTGTTTGATTTCTAATTTCAATTGTAATTTATGGTAAATAAATAATAATTATTTACTTTTGTAACTCTCGGCTGGCTTCTCAAGGTAACGTTGACAGCCACCCTCTTTGATGTCATTTCATCTTAACACTCAAGGTGGAAAAGTTTAAGATTGTGGAGCCACCTTAATGTTTGTGTTTTATCGACATTATTCATCCCTTCCACCAGATCATTTTAATGCATGAACTGAAAAATGAGGTAGATCCAAAGCTCAAGTGTGCCACAGTACAACAGAAAATAGTAAGAATTGAACGCCAGACTGTTGAAAACCTGTTGGGGGCCTAGAAGCTTTGGATCAAGCTGATACTTTTGTTTTCCCTTTTTACCGTGACTGTGTGGCCTTATGAACAGGTTGGATGACAAATAAACATCATTGTGGGCTCTAGGGAGTAAACATCTTTCAACAGTGGACATCTTTGGGACCACTGTTTCAAGGTGTGATTCACTTAAGCTTTAGATCTGCCTCAATTTTTGGCTTATTCCCTAAGACGTGCTAGTAAAATAGATGTACGGCGTGGATAAGTCACATACATCATGGTGGGGCCCACAAATTTAAACCAATACTAACAAGGTTTTTTTCAGGCCAATTTTCGACCAGAAAATCCTAGCTAATTTTCATCTCAATCAAACAGATGGAAAAAGTATTATAAGCTATTTACTTGTATTTCCTACGGTAAATCGATAATCGAATAGCCCCTTAGGGATATTTTGGTTAAAAGTGAGAAGAAATTTTGATGCACCACTATTTTCAGCATTTGGCCTTGCCTGGTATGTATGTTGGGTTATAATCAATTTGGACCCTTCATTTTGTAGGCCATGGTTGAATTTAGGAATCATTCAATCAAAGTGATTCTTGAGAGGTACACATACTTTAAGTTGAGGCCAACACAATAAATGTTTGAGATAAAAGTCAAGCTAGCCTTCTTTGTTATAATCATTCGAATTTCATGCTCATCTTCTCAAACTGATTGTTCAACATCACACTGATGTAGGGAGGAGACCCCCTATGAAAGTGTAGAGCGAGCACATTCCTGGAACAGATGAACCAAAAAAGATCAAGGAAAACAGCAAAAAATTTTACAACTTTCGGATCCTCGATGGACCTGGGCCATCGCGTTTGTTGATCGATCGACATGCCTGGTTAATCAATCACGAATTTTGCCAAAAATCATAATTTGTCTCTGGACATCTATAGACACTTTTATGAAGTTTGATCGACCGACCGATCGGGTAGATCGATCGATGACCAACACCACCTTGCGTGAATTGTGAATCTAGGCACTACCAAAAGAAAAAAAAATTTGATTAAAGGCTACGAATTATATCTATATCCATAGCCATTGATCTTGTATCATGAAAAAAATTAAGCATCTCTCAATGCAATTCAAATAGAATGTTACTTCAAAGTGGATTGAGCAAATTCAGTTGGGTAGGGAATACTTATTCACATGTATTTGGGTCAGGTTCTAGTAAGGTTGGGTTAGTTTAGGGTTAAGTCAGGTTATTGTTTGGGTTATCTTGAGGGTTGGTCGACCTTGGATTGACCCTCAGAGTAGACCAACCTGCTCGAGTTTCACCCCTAACATGAACTAACAACCAAGAGAGGTTGAAAATAAAAGGTTATCACCTTGAGAATAAATTGGTAGTGGTGGGAAAAATGGAGGTGGAGAAAATGGAGGAGCTCCTGTAAATAGCCAGTTTCAACGATCGAATACTATCAACGAAACAAGTCAAACATTGGCACACTACAAGCCAATTTCACCGGGCTGTAGAGGGCTCAAGTACAAAGCAACTTTACAAGCAAGACTCAAAGACAATTGGGAGGCGGGAATTAAGTCATGGTTCATAAATATTCCTTGTATTTCTTCTTTTGTATGCTTAAAAGTTGCATTAACTTTTTACGCTTTTATGGTAAGGTACTCTCAAATTAATAAAAGCACAAAAAGACAAAATGAGATGCATACCATAGTCCTCCAAAGGTCGACTCCCATGATCTCCCAAAACAGCTGTTATTAATTCCATCGATATGCATATACGATTCTTAATTCTAAAGTACACAAATACCTGGTTAGAATCAGCTTCTCTCATCTTCTACTTACAAGATCTCGTAACTGTTTCATAAATCTCTCAGTCATTTTGTCGAATAGTCGGCCTGCTTCTTTGAGAAAGCCCTACTTGCAATAAAAGTTAACATTTCATATCAAAGGTATGTTCTGATGATGGGATGGATCTTTTTCCCAATCTTGCAATGGGTTGTGGTCGAGCTTATATCCCTACTCGAAATCAGGAAAAAGATCAAGATAAGAATAGCTTAAATCCAATTCTTATTCATCCCACTTGTGAAATGGACAAAGACATCTATAAGAAATGGGAAATCACAAAACTAACTCCTTAAAGCACATGAGACGCCACCAACAAAGTTCAAAACCATAACATCAATCTGCCCAATCTTAAGTAAAATCAGATCTAGAAAGATCCAAATGAGCTCGGCCTAAGCAATCTCTCTAAAATAACTAGATCTACGAGAAACAGAAATCTATATCATGAAACAAGTACCGGATATACAAAAACAACATCAGGAAAAAAATATCATAGATGCCAACAAAGTAACAGATCCAACAACAAATCTGAAACAAACGCAATAAAAAAAAAAAAAAAAAAAAAAAATCAGATACATGATTCATAGCTATGATCTGCACTAAATACTAGAAGAAAATGTAAAACAACAATAAAAACCCTAGATTTTTCTAGGAACATTCAAACTCCTAGATTTTCCTATGAACATTTAAAACCCTAGATTTGTAAATTAAAGGGATGATCAAAACCCTAAATTACAAAAGGAATGATTGAAAGCCTAAATTCACGAAAAGGGGACAGAAGAACACTAGCTCTCTCACTAACCTTCATCAATGTCAGCCCCATCGTCTCTCTCCAATTAAATCTGAATTTGGAGAAGAAACCATGTGGTAACAAGATTAAAGGAGAGGGAGAGGGAGACGGAGCGAGAGAGCGAGGTAGGGAGGAGCGAGAGAGGAAGAGGGAAAGGGAGGAGCGAAACGGCAAGTGGGTGCAAAAGAGGGAGGGAGGGTGAAAAGGAGGCAGAAAAAAGGCCCAAGTGGACCATACCACATCTCAACGGTATGCACTTAAATCTCCACTATTTCCTTAGTTGTCTTCCACTTGAGCCTTCGATCCACCTCTTTTTTGGGCTTAACCCTAAAATAGGCTTCCAAAATGGATGGACGGCTTAGATAAAACACACGCATTGCGGTGGGCCCTATAGAACCCCCTAGGGCACCCTCAAACAATAACTACACTCAGTGCAGGTAATAGGTTTTAGCTAGGGATTAAAATCATATACCCGTAGCAAAGATGACCCATAATCTGTAGCCTCTGCCCGTGTTTTTTGTAGTAAGGGTTTTCTAGGGTTTAGTTTTCTTTATTTATAGTTGTTTAAACTTGTTGTAATTTAATTCATCTTACATTATTCCTCATGAGAGTTTTCCCTCGTGGATTCGAGGAAGTCTGGTTGAGGAGTCCCGAAAGCCATGTGGATTCAAGGTAGTTATCTCATGAGGAAGACAGTGATTGACTTCACCATGTCTACGCTTGCCTCAAGTGGTATCAAAGCGAGGACTCCCCTTGAGCCGATGTCTCTTTACAAAGGTACGGACAATAATCCCGTTGATGATGATCAAGGGATTCATTATCTTTTGGACAGAATGGAAGTTCTCTACCGAGAGAGATGGTTGGTCATGCAAAGGCTGCAGGAAACCCTCGACCATGTTGCAGATGCGCTAATTCATTCCCGGGCCCGTGGCCATATTCAACCTCTCATGGTCGCTAGACCACACAATCAAGTTGCTCGTAGAGCACCCTGTTCGCTCGCCTCAAGTGCAAGGCTTGCGATGTAGTAATAATCTCGGTAAGACCGAGGTCGATCCACAAGAAATTAGGTAAACCAATTCAAACTATTCTAGCAACTCCAAATTCAATAACTTAGAAGTTCAATTTCATAAACTAAGTAAAAACAGTAACTTTTGTAAAAATCTGTGATTTAATGGAACTAAAGCCTCAAGGATCCACTTGTAATAATCCCATGTGAATTCATTCATCCAAGTATAACACAACTAGATTCGAAGTTCTATCTCTCTTCTAATTGGAAGATTTAGCAATCAAATACAAACAATCTCCACTCAAGTCAAAAACTAAGATTCTAGTTCTAATGAAGCACATGGAGTTCAAATATGTAGCCTTCGAAATAACAACCATGTCAATGGACTATAGTATGCTTTGGGATTACTACAATTCGAATCTAATCAATCCAAACATGATAATCTCCAAGAATTGCAAGGAACCCATGTCAGAAACACATGAACTCTCATAAAACATCCAAAAATACCAACTTTATTCAAACTAGAATTAAGAATCCAAACTTGAAGTAAATGTACTTGAATCAAAACGAATTAAACATGAAATTAGCCACAAGCTTCACCTCTTAGCCCTAGCTAAGAGGTTCTAGCCAAGCATTGTCATACTACAACTAGAATAAAAAAAAAACTAAAGAAAAACATGAAAACTAGAAAAACCCGAAGTCGGCGGAGTTACAGATGCTCCATGATAATTTCCTCCACTTCCCGTGAACTTAGAACTCTTCTAGGATGCCCTAGGAATGAAGTAGAGGAGTCTTTTTATAGCCAAAATCCGTCACCGACTTCAAATCTTCTAAAACTGCGTAACTCCTTACGCAGCTACGTAGACAGATCCAATTGATCGGATATCCCTCCGATTGATCGGACAATGATCTTCAATTGATCGTAAAAGTATCCAAAGAGTTGCTATTTTTCATCCTGCCTCCAATTGATCGGACATGCCTCCGATTGATCGGAATTATGTCCAATAAGTTATTCAAAAGTTCAGTTTTTCAAGTGTGTCTGATTGATGGTCTGATTTATCAGAGACCCATCGAAATGTCCTCCGATCAATCGATCACCTATCGGCGATCCATCGGAATTGTTGTTTCATTCATCTCTTCAATATTCCTTCCACTCTCGGCACCTATCCTTTTGTTCTTCAATATATCCAAAGTGGCTCATTTAGCATCGAATTTGATGAAGTCTCTCTCTCATTCCTATAACACAAAACACATTAAATTAGTCTTTTAAACCTGTAAATCATGCATAATGTGTGATGAATTTGGGTTAGAAAATGCGCTCTACAACTCCGACAACTAAATCTACTAAAGCAATAATTTAAAATAGAAATCAAACTAGACCTAATCCTATTCTGCACCTCCGTTAGACTAGGAGATCAATCATTCTGATATACAGGATCTTTTAGAGTGATGGACATATCATCTGAATCAAATTTTTCAACGAATGGTTTAAGGCGTTGTCCATTTACTTTAAAACAATTGTCACTCGCTGTATTTTCTATCTCAATAGCCTCATGAGGAAAAACATCTTTAACAATATACGGGCTGGTCCATCGAGATCTCAATTTTTTTTTAAAAAAAATGAAGTCGGGAATTGTATAAGAGTACTTTTTGGCCTTCATGAAAATTCTTTCTGAAAATGTGTTTGTTATGAAAGGCTTTCATCATACTCTTGTAAATCTTCGAGTTCTTGTAAGCATCGTTCCGGATCTCGTCAAGCTCATTTAATTAGAGTTTATGAAGTGAGATAGCCTTGTCAATGTCGAAGTTCAATGCCTGAATTACCCAATAGGCTTTGTGTTCAAGTTTCACAGGCAAATGATAAGCTTTCCCATAGACAAGTCTATAGGGAGACATTCCAATAGGGATTTTATAAGAGGTACGGTGAGCCTAAAGAGCATCGACTAATCTAAACGACCAATCTTTGCGATCCAACCTTACCGTCTTTTCCAAAATTTGTTTGATTTTCCGATTGAAAATTTCAACTTGCGCACTTGTCTATGGGTGGTATGGGGTACTCACTTTATGTATAATGCCATATTTTTTCATTAAGGCTTCGAATGGCATATTACAAAAGTGAGAATCATCATCACTTATGATGGCTCGAGGCATTCCAAATCTGGAAAGTATATTTTCTTTAAGGAATTTTAGAACCGTACTATGATCGTTAGTTCGATATGGAATAGCCTCTATCCACTTGGACACATAATCTACGAGAAGTAATATGTAGACATGTCCAAAAGCTGAGGGGAATGGTCCCATGAAATCGATGCCCCAACAATCGAAGACTTCGAGATGTTGAATTGGGTTGAGAGGCATCATATTCCGATGGGACAATCCTCCTAGCTTTTGACAGCGTTCGCATGCTTTGCAAAACTCATGGGTGTCTCAAAATAAAGTAGGCCAATAAAAACCACATTGTAAAATTTTTGCAGTGGTTTTCTTGACTAAAAAGTGACCCCCACATGCTTGATTATGACAAAAGGAGATGATAGAATTTTGTTCATCATTAGGGACGCATCTCCTAATTATTTGATCTAGGCAATATTTGAAAAGTAATGATTCATCCCAGAAAAACCTGCACACTTCCCTCATAAATTTTCTTTTATCTTGCGCAATCCAATGAGTCGACATCGTACCTATGGAAAGATAGTTTGCTATGTCAACGTACCATAGTGGATGCATAGCAATAAAGAGTTTCTCATCAGGGAATGAGTCCTTAATAGGTGACTCGTCAATGAAATTAGGCAAAACTAAGCGGGATAGATGATCTGCCACCACATTCTCAACTCCCTTCTTGTCCTTGATCTATAAATCGAATTCTTGAAGGAGTAGGATCCATCTAAGCAAACAGGGCTTAGCATCCTTCTTAGCAAGAAGGTGTTTTAACGCTGCATGATCCGTGTAAATTATGACCTTGGATCCTATCAAATATGACCTAAATTTATCTAAGGCAAAAACAACGGCCAGGAGCTCTTTCTCCGTAGTCGAGTAATTAACTTAGGCAGGATTCAAGGTCCTACTCGCATAGTAGATAATGTGGGGTTGTTTATCCTTCTTTTGGCCTAGTACCGCCCTAATAGTATAATCACTCACATCGCACATCAACTCAAAAGGAACGGACCAATCCGGTGGTTGCATGATAGGAGCGGTTGTCAACATGTCTTTTAGCTTTGAAAAAGCTAATTTACATTCGGCATTCCACTCGAATTGGTTTTCCATTTGGAGAAGGTTACATAAAAGCCTGGAAATGTGGTTGAAATCCTTTATGAACCTTCTATAAAAGCCGGCGTGTCCAAAAAAGGACTGCACATCACATATGCTTTTAGGTGGTGGTAGGTTAGCAATGATGTCGATTTTCGCCCGGTCTACCTCTATTCCATTGAACGAGATCATGATATGCCTAAGGACTATTTCTCTTTGTACCATAAAATGACACTTCTCCTAGTTCAAAACAAGGTTCTTCTCCTCCCACCTTATCAAAACCAATTTCAAGTGATTGATGCACTCATCGAATGTACAACCAAAAATAGAAAAATTATCCATGAATACCTCGAGAAACTCACCCATGATGTATGAAAAAATACTCAATATGCATCGTTGAAATGTGGTGGGTACATTACATAATCTGAATGGCATCATTCGATATGCGAAGGTGCCAAACGGGCATATAAAGGTAATCTTCCCTTGGTCTTCTGGGGCTATCTCAATTTGGTTGTAGCCGGAATAGCCATCGAGGAAGCAATAATAGGAGTGACATACAAGAAAATGGTTTTTTACCGACGAAAGTATTACCGATGAAATTATTTTCGTTGGAAAAAAGCATTTTTCCTGACGAAATAAAGAAATCGTCTGTAAAAATTATTCCAGTTTCCCGCCACCGCCGGATTTGCTTCCCGCCATACATTTTTACCGACGAAATAAAAATTTCGTTGGTAAAAGGTTTATTATCGACGAAGATACCTGTCGGTAAAAAATAAAGCAGAAAATTTGACTTTTACCGATGAAATTTTTCGTCGATAAAGAGAGGACTTTTACCGGCGAAAATATTCGTCGGTAAAAGCCATTTTTGCCGACGATTATTGCATGTCAGTAATAATGTTTGATTCGCGCGGAAGTAATTAAAGAAGATGACTTTTACCGACGAAAATGTTCGCCAGTAAAAGTCAATTAAAGTCATTTTTGCCGACGATTTTTGCCTGTCGGTATTAATGTTTGATTCCCGCCAAGTAGAAAAAAGAGGACTTTTACTGACGAAAATTTTCGTCGGTAAAAGTCAATTAAAGTCATTTTTGCCGACGATTTTTTCCTGTCGGTATTAATGTTTGAATCCCGCCAGGTAGAAAAAAGATGACTTTTACCGACGAAATTTCAAGAATGAACATACAAAATCTAAATCAAGAATGAACATACACTGTAAGTGTCACAGCAACTACATTTTACCCAATTGACATTGGACCAATACATGTCTATCCACTATGTCCAACGTATGTATGGCCCTTTTTTCTTATGTGATCTTTTCCGTCCAATCAATTCAACGTGTTAAAACAAGACGTTCTTAAAAAAGTTGGAAGTGTTCAAAGAACAAGTGGACCACAGATTCGTCATTTCGTATCATTTTGCTTAATTTTCGTCGGTAAAAGTCAATTAAAGTCATTTTTGCCGACGATTTTTTCCTGTCGGTATTAATGTTTGAATCCCGCCAGGTAGAAAAAAGATGACTTTTACCAACGAAATTTCGTCGGTAAAAGTCATCTTTTTTCTACCTGGCGGGATTCAAACATTAATACCGACAGGAAAAAATCGTCGGCAAAAATGACTTTAATTGACTTTTACCGACGAAAATTTTCGTCAGTAAAAGTCCTCTTTTTTCTACTTGGCGGGAATCAAACATTAATACCGACAGGCAAAAATCGTCGGCAAAAATGACTTTAATTGACTTTTACTGGCGAACATTTTCGTTGGTAAAAGTCAATTAAAGTCATTTTTGCCGACGATTTTTTCCTGTCGGTATTAATGTTTGAATCCCGCCAAGTAATAAAAAGATGACTTTTACCGACGAAAATTTTCGTCGGTAAAAGTCAATTAAAGTCATTTTTGCCAACGATTTTTATCTGTCGATATTAATGTTTGATTCCAGCCAAGTAGAAAAAAGAGGACTTTTACTGACGAAAATTTTCGTCGGTAAAAGTATTTAAACGGACTTTTACCGATGAAAAATTTCGTCAGTAAAAGTCCTCTTTTTAACTAACCCGATCGGGCCTCCCTCATTCTCTCTGTCTCTCTCTCTCTCTCCTCTCTCTCCCTCTCTCTCTCGTGCGGCCGGCCCACCCTTCTCACCTCTCCCTCAGCTCCGACCGCAGACAGTCACCGTCACCGGCGGCCCACTGCCTCAGCCGACCACCCCCCCCGCCCCCCCCAGCCGATCAACCACCGTCACCGGTAGCCACTCGCCTCCACTGGCATCCGTACGCCGCCGCCGCCTCCGGTAACCCTCTCCCCCTTCCTTCTTCCTCTATTTCCCCTCTCTCCCTCTCTCCTCGTTGTTGATGGTGGGGCCCACTCCCAAAATTCAATGCATGCGGGTCCCACCATCGCTGTGCAATGCATGTGGGTGGGTCCCACCGTCGCTTTCCATCGTCCATTGCATGTGGGGTCCGCCTTAGCTGTCCACTATTTGGTGGGGCCCACTGATTTAGTAAATCCCTAATTAGGGATTTCGAAATTAAAATTCCCTAATTAGGGATTTCGAATTTAAAATCCCTTTTTAATTTCCAAATTTGTGATTTACAAATTAAAAAAAATGAAATACCTAATTGTGGGGCCCACCGTTGCTGTCCACTGGCTGTGGGGCCCACCGTGGTTGTCCACTGTTTTGGATCAAGCATATATTTGTGTGGAGTAAACTATGTGGGGCTCACAGTGATTTGTGTATTTTATCCACTCCATCCATCCATCATAGCAGGAAATTTTAAGTATGGTGCCCAAAAATGAAGCATATCAAAACCTAAAGTGGACCAAACCACAAGTGTTAACTGAATGTCTATCATTGAAAAATTCTTGGAGGACAGAGAAGTTTTGGACCAAGCTGATATTTGTGTTTTCCCTTCATCCATATCCATGTGATCTTATGAACAGGTTGGATGACAAATAAAGATCATAGGGGAGCCTGGGAATGGTGGAAATCATTATTCCCACTGTTTCCCATGGCATGGTCCACTTGAGATTTGGATATGCTTAAATTTTGGGCTCAACCACTAAAATGAGCTGAAAAAACATAAGGATGGAATAGATAAATCACATACATTCTAGGTGGGCCCAACTGAGTTTACTCTACATGATAAGAGCGTGCAGAGTTACTCCGCACGCAATCTGATTCCCATGGTGGGCCCCATACATACTTATTTGTTCAGAGAATAATCATTAAGTATTTGATTAGACTTGATTCATGGTGTTGATGATTCTGTCATTTTCATGTGCTTGTGTATCTGGAATTGATGGAGCAAACCCGGATGTGCGTCGGAGCTACCCGTGGTTGATTTATGTGGATGTATGTTGTGGATGTATTTGGCTTATTATTTATAGTTATTTTTGGTCCACAAATGGTAGTATAATAGAATCAGTTAGCCCATTTGGAGATTTCTATATTGCCGAGTGTTTACGTCGAATTTTGTAACAAGGTCCTCTGGATGTTCACCTTCTCTCCAAGCGATTTCCTCCTTGGACCTGAAAGGAGACAGAAAGTAATTAAGGGTGGCCGGCGTCCAGCCGTTGGCCCTCCGATGCTTGAGTTAGATAGGGTGAGGTTGAAAAGAGAACAAATAAAGGACGGGGGTTAAGAGATTGAGTATTGTGTACCTTTATCATCAATAAAGTCATCTATTTATACAGATCTAAATGATCCAACCTGCTACGCAAGCTGTTAAGATTAGTACTGATTTCATGGGATAAGAAGCTTATCTTGTTAATCCTTGGATAAGGAAGTAGTCAAAACATTCTAGACGTCTAGCTGATTACGTCTCTAGATATTCGAAACTATGAATAGATATAAACCAAAATCGGCCTATACGGGCTGCTAGTACTATGAGATGAGGGCCATCCATGCCCGAGACCAGAAACCACGACCGTTCATATGTCGGGAGCTGTTCATATCAAGAGTGCTCGCATTCTGGGTGCGACCCCTTCGACGATCACGAGCCGAGCTGGTCGCATTTTTGATATGCGACCCCTTTCGTCGAGCACGAGCCGGGCTGGTCGCATTTTGGAGTTGCGACCCCTTTCGTCGAGCACGAGCCGGGGTGGTCGCATTTTGGAGATGCGACCGCTTTCGTCGAGCATGAGCCGGGCTGGTCGCATTTTGGATACGCGACCCCTTTCGTCGAGCATGAGCTTGGGTGGTCGCATTTTGGATACGCGACCCCTTTCGTCGAGCATGAGCTTGGGTGGTCGCATTTTGGAGATGCGACCGCGATTCCTCACTTCTCTTTAAAGCCAAATTTGTCTACAACAAGTGCCCCCCAAACCCTTAGCGTTGAGGAACTATGCCAAGGGTTTTGTTTATATGCGTAGCTGACTTCTGGGAGAGAATCACGTATGATTCATTTAACATGATTCTGCATTTATGATGGCCAGCTTTTACGCAGCTTTTCGTACCTCAAGAAATGAGGCATCGGTCGCCACGTGTCTCCGTATTTAATGTTTGTGCCCGTTCGTCTGTCGTGCCGGATGAGAGGCTACCGCGTGTCAACCAAATCAAACGAAATGATTGCATATAAATATCAGATCCTGCAGAATTTCCTTCGTTTTTGAATTTTCGGCTGCAAGGTATTCTTCTTTCTTCTTCTCCTTTGCTTTCGGTGCAAACCTCTTCGCAGAGGTAGTCCTCCTTCATCTTTTCTTTTTCTATCTTGTTTTGATCGTATACTGACTGCTCGCATAACTAACTCATGAAAAAGTGAATTAGACTCAATCCGGGGGTCGTATGACCATGTCCGCGTTGAGATAGACTGGTCTATCGATTGAGGTTTTGATTCCACCAATGGTAAAAGATTGGTCAAGAGAACATGTATGTTCTCTTCAGGGCTATTTTTGATCCATAAAATGGAGAAGCAACCAACAAGAATGATCTTAATCCAACCAAGGGTAGGCAATTGGCCAAGAGAATGTATGTATTCTCTTCAGGGCTATTTGAGTCCAATTACATGGAGTAGCGACCAAAATGAATGATTTTAATTCTTTATTCATTCAAAATGTCGTTCGGAATTACATCGAATTAAGGAAAATATATGGGTAAATGTTCCACGTGCCAGGGGCGATATACGGGTCTTCCCTGCATGTCTTCAAGATAATAAGTACCGGGTCCCATGATTTTGATGACTCGATACGGACCTTTCCAATTCGGGTCAAACGAACGAGTAGGAGCTCCGAGGTTCTGTCTGAGAACTAAATCGCCAAGCTGGAAAGCTCTAGGCCGAACTTTAGCGTTACGGTAGCGAGCAATGCGCTGCTGATACGCTGCTGCTCGCATCTGGGAGATAATTCTCCGTTCTTCCAAGAGATCGAGGTGAAGTCGAAGACTTTCCTGATTACAAGTGGGATCGTACTGCTCGATCCGATACGAGGGTACTTGAATTTCAACTGGTACTACCGCGTCGGTACCGAATGCCAAGGAGAAGGGAGTTTCGCCTGTAGACGTGCGAGTCGTAGTCCTATACGCCCATAAGACTTCTGGCAGGAGTTCTGGCCACATGCCTTTACACTCACCGAGCTTGGTTTTCAAATGATGCTTGATGATTTTATTCACTGCTTCAACTTGCCCATTTGCCTGAGGATGATAGGGAGAAGCGCGGATATTGCGTATCTTCCATGTTTCGCAAAATTCATCGAAAGCGGCGTTGTCGAATTGCTTTCCATTGTCGATGATTATAGTATGGGGGAGTCCATAACGGCATATGATGTTTCTCCATACGAACTTAGTGGTCTGTTTCTCAGTAATTCTGGCTAATGGCTCTGCCTCGGCTCATTTGGTGAAGTAATCGACCCCCACTATCGCGAACCTATTTTGTCCTTTTCCAGTAGGCAAGGGCCCGATGATATCGACCCCCCATTGAGCGAAGGGCCAAGGGCTATCAATTGGAGTCATTTGCTCGGACGGTACATGAGGTATAGGAGAGTATCGCTGGCACTAGTCACATTTTTTAGAGAATTCAATTGCGTCTGCCTTCATAGTGGGCCAATAGTATCCTTGCCTCATCGCCTTATACGCTAGGGATCGCCCCCTTGGGTGGTTACCACATGCCCCCGGTGTATTTCATCTAGAACACGATGTGCTTCTTCTGGGTGAAGACACCTTAAATAGGGTGAGGAAAAACTTTTACGTAACAATATTCCATCTTGTAAGGTATACCTGGCGGCTCGATGACGAATTTATCGGGCGGCTTTCTTATCGTCTGGGAGGTATCCGTCTCTAAGATAAAGGAGTATGGGGTCCATCCAACATGGAGACGGATGTATCGCAATCACCTGCTCGAGAGTTGCTTGGTCGATACTCGAGTTCTAAAGATACTCGATAGGAATTGAATATGATAACTCAGATTCTGGTGCAGAGGCGAGTTTTGCCAATGAATCAGCGAGTTTATTCTTCTCACGAGGGATGTGGATTATTTCATAATTCTTCAACTTTGCGAGCAAGATGAGCACTCGAGATTTGCATAAGGCCATCCTTTCTTCTTTTGCCTCGAATTCACCGAGAACCTGATTGACAATGAGCTGAGAGTCGCTGTGAATGAGCAGATTCTGAATTGAGAGGACGTTTGCTAGTTCGAGGCCAACGATCAGAGCCTCATATTCTGCTTCATTATTCGAGATGCAAGAATCGAAACGTAAGGCGTATTGAAAATGCGACTCGTCTGGAGCAACTAAAATTAGGCCCGCTCCACTTCGGGTGGCCCATGAGGACTCGTTCGCGAAGAGTGACCAGGAGGGTTGGTCGCTAATCGCAGCATTATCATCGGAAGAGGAGTATGTGAATCCGGCAATGAAGTCAGCTACGGCCTGGCCCTTGATTGCGGTCCTGGGGCAGAACGATATGTCATGCTCACTGATCTCCACCGCCCATTTAGTTAATTGTCCGGAAGCCTCAGGTTTTTGAAGGACTTGTCGTAGCGGATGATTTGTCGGTACTAAAATAGCGTGGGCTTCAAAGTATGGTCGCAATTTTCGGGCTGCCGTGACTAAAGCAAGGGCTAGTTTCTCCATATCAGAATATCGAGTTTCAGCGTCCACCATTGCTCGACTGATATAATAAACAAGCTTTTGTATCTCAAAATCTTCTCTTATTAAAGCGGCGCTAACGGCCGTGCAGGACACAGATAAATAAAGGATGAGTTGCTCGTGCGCCACAGGTTTAGATAAAACAGGGGGTGTGCTCATATATTGCTTGTTGGGATTAGAGAATGGAATACGATCACATTCTCTGAAATGTGGGGTTTTGTTGCTCTAGGGTTCTAAGTAAGAGAAACATTCATAGACAATCATAAGCATTCACAAAAGTACACAAGAGAAGAGATATCGCAAGGCGAATTTATTCCAGAGATTTTGAGATCTTGTACATTCCAGGCCGTGATCTGGTATGAGCCCTTAATTACATCGAATGATCGATGACCCTTAATTAGAAGGCAAAAGGCTAGTCTGCAGGGACTATGGTCTTAGAGTTTGTGGTCGTAAAGACCTGTATTTGTTTTGCTGTGTACTGAACCACCTTTGTATTAGTCAGATGTTTATGTCCCATATTTTGGCCGGAGACCCGGGCTGAGACTGTCAGGGTTTATGACTGAGATGGACAACTCTGGGCCCGCGCCTGTCAATGTAGGGACAGGTGACCTCGGGAAGTCCATTCTACAGTTGTGTGTACCTGCGCAGCCCAACCGGCGAATACCGTTTACATGGGTAGGGCATCGACAGTTGTGTTGTGGCAGTTGAGAGCAATTGGTTTGTAGAGAATCGAAACTCTTTGGCATAGTTTATCATGGTAACCATAGCCCTACTTATCTAGCTTTTGACACAAATCGGATCATGCCTTTACAATAAACATAAATGACGGCATATTTGCATAGCTCTGGATGTTGGCGGCTCCTTTCCAGGAAGTCACTTCGTTCATCATGTCGAATCGGGTCAAGCCTCGAAGATGCTCGGTTCTACTCGTTTAGAGTCCTCGAAACGTTCATTCGACCGTTCCATTGCGTCCGGAATGCTTGAAATACTCAAGATAGGCTCAAACGGACCTTAAAAACACTTAAAATTGAGCCCGGTGCACCTGCAAACATGTTCTGCAATTGGCTGATTTTTTGGGTGCGTGGGAGTTAATTTACGGGTGCATGGGCCTCCACGCACTTATCAATTAAATGTCGATTTCATGATGAATAAAAAGGTGCGTGGGTCTATATTCAGGGCGCATGGGTCCAATTTTACATATCTCATACTTGCTGGATTTACGGATGCGTGGGACCGAATTAATGGACGCGTGGGACGCTTTTCAGGTGCGTGGGAGGCTGATGTACTTGTTCGATTTGACGATTTTTTAAGATGCATGAGTCCGACTTTAGAGACGCGTGGGACACTTTTGGATGCGTGGAGTCCTTGTACGGGTGCGTGACCAAACTTATGGGATTCAGACCTATAGTGATGTATCTGTGATCGGAAAGGGGATTCCGACAGTTGGAAAGGTATTCCGGCGAGGATTCCGGCGAGGATTTTGGGTTTCCGACAGCGGCAGCTCTCTCTCTCTCTTTCTTGAATTCTCTCAAATGAACGGGAAGAGAGGGTATTTATAGGTGAAGTCGGTCAATGGGAGAGCGCCACGTGTCACGCACCTGTCAAACGTCCCCGACGCACCTGTTTATTGATGTGCAGATGCCCGAAAACATGCCCCAAACATACTCGATTTTTCGGGTGCGTAGGGCTTAATCGACGGGTGCGTGGGGCTCCACGCACCTGTCATTCGATTTTTGACAATCCTTGAATTTTAAGGGTGCGTTGGCCCATTTTCAAGGTGCGTGGGGTGTCTACAAGCCTCCGTAAATGAAAGATCAATGTGCTACTTTTTGAGGGTGCGTTGGGTGCGTGGGGTGTCTGAATTTTCAGGGTGCGTGGACACGTAAATGTGAGCTCCACTGATTGGGTTTTAACTTTTGGAGGGTTTGTGGGGCCCGTTTCGTCGCGCAACCACTAGCACTGTTCACCATAAATAGTAATGAAGTTGCGAGCCCACTTCCGGGCGGTTCCGAACATGATGATCGGTGGGGCCCACTAGAGAATTTGGCTAAGTCAGGAAATCCTGCATATTTCTGTTTCGCGTTCACCGAAAAGCGTTTCTGCATGATTTCTTCAGAGGTATGTGGTTATTTTGCTTATTTTAAGGGTCCGCACTATTTGGGACCCCAACAGATGCCCCTCCGGTGGGTCGCGACGGACGCACGATCGGCTGGTGCGACGCACCGGACTTCCGGGGTCCCACTATAAATAAAGGAGGGTATATTCTCGTCATTTCACTGTTCCTTGCTAGACATCTCAGCTCAAGCCCACACACCCTTTTATTCTCCAACGCACCCAACAATTGTCTCCAACGCACCTTTTTAAATCGCACGCACCCGTTTATTCGAGGTAAAAATGACTTCAGGGGTGCGTGGGATGCGCACGCACCCTGTAATTTGAACTTTGGATTTTTGAATGGTCTTTTTAGGGTGCGTGGGGTGTTACGCACCTGTAAAATTTGAACTTTGTGGAATACCCGAATTTTTGGGTGTGTGGGGGTCCACGCATCCTTCGCGGGTCTTGGTCCTTTACGCACCATGAAATTGGATTTTTACGTCGACTTTAAGGGTGCATTGGGTGCGTTGGGTCTCACGCACCCAGCTAATAATTTTGGCCAAGAAACGTACTTTATGGGGTGCGTGGGATCTCACGCACCCTTCGTCGAATTTGTTGAGGGACTGCCCTTCACGCATCCGAAAATTGGGGTTTGAATCGGTTTTTTAGGGTGCGTGGGGTCTTACGCACCTTGAAATACAATCTTGACATACTTCAAATTTTGGGGTGCGTGGAGCCCCACGCGCCCAGTTTATAGGACTTATGTATATGTAAAATTTGTTTTAAATAATCTTTTGCGAGACTAGACATTTAAAGTGTATGAGCCCCTTGACCTCTGCCTCGCATTCGTGCACATATGATAGTTATCTTGAGGAGGCGTAGGGTCTCACAGACTTTAGAGTTTTCTAGATCGCATTAGTTCAAAGGTAATACCTATGGTTAATTCAAGCAATGTTCCGAGCATACCTTAGCATACCTTCTCGCTTTTCTGACTTCACTCGACTAGCTTCTCCTGCTTTCTCTTTCTCTTTTGTCGAACTGCCGTATCGGTCTATCAGCCTTGTTTCTTAGCAGACGATGGTCGCAACTCGTGCTTCCCTTGGCGCGGCCCGAGATTGCCTGAGGCGACTGCTGGGCCCTCTAGACCATCCCGAGGCCTGGTCATCCCTCGCTGATCAGTGCGACGAGGTGGCCAGAGCTTTGGCCCAACTGGGCACGAACCCTCGCTATATTCTTCAAGCCATCCGGAACGTCTCGCTGATGGCCTCTATCTCTGACGAACACAAAGAGGCCATTTCTAGCTTCATCGGCGATTCTTCCCTTTTGGAAGAGTTAGCGATTCTCAAGGCGGCGGAGCCTTCTCTGGCCGCTTCTTTCTTGTCCCTATCGAAGCGACTTAGCTCTCCGAAGGAGAAGAAGAGGGGAAGCAGACGTTTTCTAGCTTGGCTTGTCCCTCTGGCGGAGGCCGAGTATCTAGATCGTCGCGCTGGCATCTGGAGGATGGTCAGGGAGGCTCTTCGAGAGCATGACAATCTGGCAATCGATGTCTCCATCATAAGAAATTACGCCAACGCCGAGCACCTGAATTTTAATTTCGTGCAACAATGCATTTCCATCCTAGTGGACTTGATCTTCAAGGAAGCCCAAGTCCAGGCGAAGGTCGATGAGTTGAGAACTCGGGTTCTTCCGCTGGTGTAGGACTGAGATCCTTGTTTTCTGGCGTTAGGGAGCGGTCCCCGCAATTTTGTATCATTTTACATCGACTATTAATTTCTAATTTAAACAGTTGATATAACAATTTAGACATTTGGGATTGTCTTTGGGGCCGATGAATGAATGATAATTATATCTTTCTTCTTCCCTGCTGCCCTTCCTTGTTTGTATGTTTGTGATGATGACGTTGTGGTTGTGGTTGTTGCTTTATTTCTTTCTCTGTTGCTTCGGGTGTGCTCTGCCGAGGCTTTGATTGGCACTCGTATTTCATTTATCTGCCGTTTTGTATTCTTTTGGATCTTGTGACCATTTGATCGCCTTTATGCGAACATCTCCCCTTTACTTTGTATCTGAGTTTTTTTTTTTACATACCGTTGCAGGTTACAATGGCCAGCGATCCTTCACAGGCCGGTCCTTCAGGTCCACCCCAGACTCCGTCAAAGTGTAAGCGCGCTGCCGCTAAGCAGGTTGTCAGACCATCGGCTGAGAATCCACAGTGGTTTCTGCCTCCGAAAACGTTCAACTTTTACGAGCGCATCCTCACATTATCGAAGGACATACAAAAGAAGATCCTTTGTGATAAGATCGTGCCACCCCCTCCAGACAGGGGCACGCAGGAGCAGTGGGATGCCTGGTATGCTCCTCTCCGGGGTTTCCAAAGTGACGGGACAACAGGTTCCGAAGAGGGCGAGGCGAGTCCGTCGATCCCTGCCCAGGCTACCAGGCGCGGTCGCCCGAAGAGGGCTGGTAAAGGTGCTAAGCAAGTGTACTTGGAGAATCAGACCAAGTCTAAATCGGACAAAATGAAGGTGGCCTGGTCTATCGCCAAGCTTGTCACTGCACCGCTCGTCGTTAGAAACCCCTACACTCGGGAGTACATTCATTACTCGAAGAGTTATCAGCGGCAGCGATCCCTCCCGAGTATCGAACCGTCCGATATCGGCAGGAACAACTCTTTCTACAGCGTCAACGCTTGGACGTCCGGCCCGGCACTGTTCCTCAGTTGTTCTCTTTCCAAGAACGGGAAGCATCAGTCAGTCTTGGGCGTAAAGGACATGATCTTCTTGGAACCGAATCACAGCCCCCATCAGCCCTTTCCCAAACATTATTTTGAGACTCTCCGCCAGCGGTTTCATCATCTGGGGGATACTGAAGTCTGGTTGATCGGGGCATTCCGAACCCGCGGCCATTTGGTCCTCCACCCAAGCTACGAGGCGTGGGCGAACCGGATCTTAAAACAGCACTGGGCTACTTTACGGGCGGTGGGTTTGTATAAGGCGATCGAAGCGACGTCAAGCTACTTTTGCCGAGAGCCCTGGGTATACAAAGGCTTCCTTAACCACTGGTGCTCCATTACCAATTCCTTCCACATGCCGTGCGGCACGATGAGCATCTCGCTCTGGGACCTTAACAGGATCGCGGGCCTCCCAATCCGTGGGAGAATCTACGACGAATGGGTCCCAAGCGACGATGAACTGTCGCGAAAGAAGAAAGGTATCAACGAAGGCTTCTTCTCCAAGGCCTGCTATGAGCTGTTTGCAGAATTACCCCAATTTTGGGGCCTCAAAGACAAGCTCCCATTCGAGGACTGGCTGGTCTATTTCAGCCATGGCTTGAAGTAAGTGTTCTGTAACAAGCTGTACTTTCCTGCTCAGTCGCACTTCTTTCTTTCTGCTAACGCCTCATACTTTTCCTTTCAGCTTAGATCACGCAGCCTATGACGAGGGCCGGGGTGACAAGGCGCTTCCGGAGAAATGGATGAGGGAGAACTTCCCGCGTCCCAATAAGCTCTCCCCCACCTGCGAGCTGGCCGGCTTCCTGGCGTATTGGCTCAGCTGTGTGGCGCTTCCGAGCTCCAAGCAGGCAGATAATATCAGGGTGTCTTGTTTTGCCGTCGCGGGCGCCCTAGCAAACGGTCATCGGTACGTGCTGGCTCCAGTGGTCCTGTGCTCTATATATCGGGCATTCGGCTACGTCATCAGCAACAAGGAGCGCGCTGCCTATGGGATGAACTCCACCTACTGCGGATGGTACTTTTTCTCTGGTTGGCTCGGAGTGTACTTCCCCTGGGTCTACGGTGTGCGACGCGGGGATTACATCAGAGAGGGGAAGCTCCCGCTACACTTCTTTCAGAAGAAAAGGATGATCAGCCATAACCTGACCACCATCGAGGATAGGATCGCGCGGCTCGACGATGTATACTTCTATCGCTTCTCCGGTACCCGGAGTGAAGAGTCGGTCCTGTGCACGGATGACGATAGCGTCGACTATTACGAGCGTTCATTCTTGATCGCGATTCGTCCTTCGTCACTACCACTTCGTGAAGGGCTGGAGTTCTAGAGGGAACCCTATTATCCGAATCATTTCGCCCGCCAATTTGGGTACGATCAGGGGGTGCAGCGACCTTGGAACCAGTAATGCGCGAGAAGCGAGCGTATGGTGTTGAGCCCATTCATTGGAAGTGGATGTGGCGGCAACTCCTACTGACCGGAACCGGCTGCTTCTTCATCATCCCGGGGACGCAGTGTTTTGCCGAGGCTACCTTTGGGTAGATGAGGTGGTGGGCCCACCAGTACGCGCTGGTGTGGAATAAAAGGCTCCTCACGGAGCCCGTCTTCGTCACGCCTCCCATCATTACGCCTACTCCTGCCAACGGGCTCGGCTATGTATCAGAAAATCTTCATCAACCTGCGATGCCTGGCACGGAGAGATTGCAGACCTCCTTGAATGTAGTGATCGACCATGAAAAGCCGAAACACACCCTGGAAGGTTGGATCGCCCATGGAGAGAGAAACGTGACAGCAGCGGGGCCAGAGTTCCTGTCCCTCGGGCCTATTGATGAGTTACCTGCAAAGGGCGATGTTCTGGGAGGGGGGAATGGAGGTGAAGGCTTTGATGGCGAAGAGGGTGACGATGATGATGATGCGATGGGCGAGGCAGGGGGTGATGAAGATGATGCTGCCGCGGAGGGTGATGGTGGTAGGGACGGCGATGATGCCATGGGCGGAGCTGGCGGAAGTAATGAAGATGATGCTGCCGCAGAGGGTGATGGCGGAGGCTTTGATGGCGATGATGGTGATGACGATGGTGATGATGGGGTAAGGGCTGAACGTACTGGTCCTTGGGTGAAAACTGCTCCTCGTCTCCCTGCCGTTTGTGGCGGCAAGAAGATAAAGGACTTGTGGAAACTGCGCAGAGCCGAGCGTCTGCGGGAGCAGCTTTCCGAAGAGGTTGGCGATGCTCTGGCTGTCAGCGCAGGAGCGGCCAGGGAAGGGGGTGAGTTAAGCTCTCAAGCCAACTTGAGCGAAGGATGCCGCACCCGGGGGAGCAATGAGAGTGAGCCTATATATGATAGATCTGTCCTTGAGGAGAGCATGGGGGCGATCTTTATGAACCTAGATGATGAAGCACCTGCTGAGTCCGTCCTTCCCCCCAATCCTCCGGTGGCAGACGCTGAAGCTCAGAGCGCGGTTGTAGAAGTGACTGTCGCCGCCGTAGTGGAAGAGGTCGCGGCCCCTACTATCGAGTTAAGTGCGCCCGAACCTGTTGTGGGGGCTCCTTCTGTTGAGCCGTTGTCAACTGAACCCCTTACTGAAGTTCCTCCCGTCTTTATGTTGTCATCGACCGAGCCTGCTACTGCCGTTTCTCCTACCGTTGGGCCAGCATCTAATGACAATATTCCCGAGGTCGTAGTGATATCTTCCCCAGAACTACACGAACCATTGACTGAGGGAATGACAGAACCGGCCCCGGTGTCATCTGTGCCTGCTGCTTCGTCCAGCGCCCTTGCCGTCGGCAATCCTGAAGTTGTTGGTATATCACTTGTTTCTACTGTCTTGACTGCTTCCTTTCTGATTGATGATTTTCCTATACTGACATCCACCACTCTTTGTGCCAGCAGCCGCTTCCGTCGATGCCCCAACGTCTGCGGTGTTGCCAGAGGCATTCTTTTTATCCCTCCGGGGTCTGTCGAGGACTAAGGCGAACCTCCTCAAGGGCCTTTTGTCTGACATCGTCGATTCTTTAAGAAATGAGGATGAATGGCCTATCTTAGACGAGGCGTTGCAGGCATTAGGACTTAATGCCGCCTGGCTTGGGATTGATCTGTCTTTCATAATTGATCACGTGGCTCAGTTTAAGGAATGGGTAGCCAGGGAACGTGAGACGAAAAGTCTTCAAGTTGACCCGTCCATTGAGGAAAAGCGTGGTCACTTGCGGTCCCTTCTTCCAAAACTAGAGTTACACGAGGCAGGGGTGGCTGTGGTGAAGAAGGAATGGCAGATCATCGATGCCGAGTGCCGAGAGGTCACCACGCGTTTGGCAGAGATAGACAATGAGATGGCTTGGCTGCAAGCCGAACGCTCAATCGTTCACCTTAAATTCTCGAAGCTCAGCGGTCAGAGGGCTCGTTTGTAGTCCTCCCTTGATCATCAGGAAGCAGAGCGCAACGTCGTGAAAGCTCAAGTTGCGGAGTTGGAGCAGTCTCTCAGGGACATTCCTGATCCTGCTCTAGTTCTAGCTAAAGCTGAAATGGCACGGAAAGCGATCGAGGAGTCTGCAGTAAACTTGTTAGACCGATGTTTAAAAAATTTAAACAGTTGAGGTGTAATGATTTTCACTTGTGAGGAAAAAATTTTAGAACACGTTGTAACGAATACTGTATCAATATGTATACTACTGCAGTTTCGGATTCATGCTTGTATTACTAATTTAGTTACAAATTTTGAGCTTTGAATGCAAACCGATTGAGTCATTTGGAAAGAGTGTCCCCCTGTCAGGACTCAAACCTGTGCTCATGTGAGCAGGGATGTGAACGAGCCTTTGTTAAGGGCTTCCCCCCCTTTTTGATGGCTTTGAAGAGCGGGGTGTTATACCTGACGTATCCTGAGCCTTGACGACTTTCTGATACCTGTGGAAGAAAAAGTAGATAATTAGTACTTCGCTCCAAACCCTATGCGGTATCATTTCTCTTGGTATTTTCTACATTACATCATCCCTCTAATGGGGCGTTTACAAAATATAATGATAGGCTCGCGTCAAGTATAATATCTTTTCAAGAATCGACCATTCACCAGCGTACTGATGCCCTGTCCTTTGCAATTTGTCACCCGGTAGGCTCCATTGGAGTACACTTCATCGATAATACACACCGGATCCCATTTCGGATCGAATTTACTCTTTGGGCCTTGCGCCGGTGACGGACGTTTCATCATTAGCACCAAGTCGCCTTTTTTAAATGACCTACCCCAGACTCGTTTATCGTATGAAGCTGAGATTTGTTTTTGATATATTTCGAGCCTTTGCTGAGCGGCGAGTCTCTTTTCGTCCAGATCGTCCAGCTCGACCATTCTGATTTTAGCATTGTACTCGGTCGTCAAGGCGTGTCGGAGCGCGACCCGTAGTGACTCCACCTGTATCTCCATCGGGATCACAGCTTCCGTACCGTATACTAATGAATAGGGTGTCGCTCGAGTGGCCGTGTTGTACGTGGTCCTATATGCCCACAGCGCTTCGGGTAATCGTCTATCCCAGTCCTTCTTATTCTCTGCCACCGTCTTCTTTAGGATTTTCACGATAATCTTGTTGAACGCCTCGACCAACCCATTCGCGGGAGGGTAGTAAGGCGATGAATAGCAATGCTTAATCTTGAACTTTGCGCATAGCCTGTCGATAGTGACATTTTTGAAGGGTGTCCCATTGTCGGTGGTGATTCTTTCGGGGATACCATGCCGATATAATATTGAGTGACGGATGAAACTTTCGACATGTCTGGCTTTCACGTTTCTCAAGGAAATGGCTTCAGCCCATTTAGAGAAATAATCGATCGCAGCCAGAATGTACTGGTGCCCCTGGGAGGATGGTGGATTAATTGGCCCTATCACGTCCATGCCCCAGGCGGCGAAAGGCCAAGATACTATAGATTGATGTAACTCTTCTGGTGGCGAGTGTATTATATCTGCATGTATCTGGAATTGATGACACTTCTTGACGTAGTCCATCGCGTCTTTCGTCATTGTGGGCCAATAATACCCCATGTGTCTGACACGGTGATGTAAGTTCTTGCCCCCTGATTGGCACCGCACTCTCCTCCGTGAGCTTCTTTTAGCCTAGCATATGCTTCGTCCTGGTCTAGGCAGCGTAGCAACACCCCCTCATACGAGCGTTTGTAGAGGACGTCGTTCTATATTATAAATGAACCAGTGCGTCTTCTAACCTGCACGCGTATCTTGGGCTCTTTCGGTAAAAATCTGTATTTCAAGTAGTCGACAAATGGCCTTCTCCAGTCGTTTTCTTCTGTGATTTCGAAGCAGCAGATGGGACTTACGCTTGATTCATCGCTGCGCGACACGGTAGTTGGTAAGATCCTCCTCTCTTCGATTGTTACTTGGAGTGGGCTGCCCCCGGGATTAGCCAGAGCAGCGGCTAGGCTGGCCAATGCATCAGCCTGCACATTCTCTTGCCTTGGTATATGTGAAATGTTACCATTGCGGAACTGTTCGAACAAGGATTGCGCCTGATGGCAAAAGGGCGACAACTCGGGTTTGCGAACCTCATATTCTATTGTCAGTTGTCCGATGACTAGCCTGGAGTCACTGTAGATCTGTATTGCCTTGATACGCATCTCGAGGGCGAGCTGTAGTCCGATAATAAGGGCTTGGTATTTTGCTTCGTTGTTGGTACAAGCTGGCACGATCGTAAATGCGTAGGGCAGTAGATTTCCCTGCGGGCTAATAAATATAACTCCTGCTCTTGCCCCTGTGGACCTAGCGGCTCCGTCGAAGTACATTTGCCAGAGTCGCGGTTCTTCAATTATCATAACCTGGTCGTCTGGGAGGTCACATTTCATTTCTTCATTGCTCGGGACGGGTTGCGCAGCGAGGAAATCTGCAATTGCTTGTCCTTTAACAGCTCGGGCCGGGACGTAAGTGATATCGAATTCAAAGAGGAGGAGGGCCCATTTTGCTAAACGCCCAGACAGCATAGGCCGATTCATGAGGAATTTCATCGGGTCGGCCTTGGATATCAACGTTATTTGGTGTGAGAGGCAATAATGTCTGAGTTTCTTCACGGCAAAGATGAGAGCCAGACACATCTTCTCGATCGCTGAGTAGTTAAATTCGGCCCCTACTAACGTGCGGCTCAAATAATATAGTGCACTTTCCCTACTTTCCTCATTTTTCTGTGCCAGGAGCTCTCCTAGCGAGCTATCACCTGCTGCGATGTATAGAATCAGTGGCTTTCCCTTGATCGGGGCAGCGAGGACTGGCGAATTCCCGAGCATCCCTTTTAACAAATCGAAAGCTTTCTGGCAGGCGGCGTCCCATTCAAACTTGACATCTTTCTTGTTGAGGCGGGAGAACGGCTGACAACGACCAGCCAGGTTCCAAATGAATCTTCTCAGATATGCTACGCAGCCTTGGAAACTCTTCAGCTGCTTCAGGTTCTTCGGAGGCGGCATCTCTATGATGGCCTTGATTTTCGCGGGATCGATTTCTATGCCCCTGTGTTTGACCACGAAGCCTAAAAATTTGCCAAACGCAACTCCGAATGCGCATTTTAGTGGGTTCATACGGAGACTCTTCTTGCGTAATCGTTGGAACACTTGCCTTAGGTGGTCCCGGTGCTGCTCATGATCGGCCGACCTTACGACTAAATCATCTACATAGCATTCGACGTGTTTATGCATCATATCCTGAAATATGACGTGCATCGCGCGCTGGTATGTTGTTCCTGCGTTCTTTAATCCGAAGGGCATTACGCGATAGCAGTAGATGCTGAGGGTTGTGCGGAAAGCCGTGGCTTCTTCATCCTCTGGGGCCATACGAATTTGATTGTATCCCGAATACCCGTCCATGAAGGACATTACTGCGTACCCTGTTGTGCTATCAATCAGCAGCTCAGGAATTGGGAGGGGAAAATCGTCCTTAGGGCAGGCTTCATTTAGGTTCCAAAAATCAACACATATTAGGATTTGTCCGCTCTTCTTCTTGACCGGCACGATGTTTGAGATCCATCAGGGGTATTTCACCTCTCGAACGAACTCGGCCTGAATCAGTTTCTTGACTTCTTCTTCAATCTTGGGTATAATGTCAGGATGAAATCGTCGCTGCGGTTGTTTCACTGGCTTCTTTCCCTTCATGATACCCAACTTGTGCATGGCGATCGTCGGGCTGAGCCCAGGCATTTCTGAATACGTCCAGGCAAAGACATCCTTATTCTCCCTTAATAGCTATAGGTACCTCGCTCTCTCACTTTCTGGGACGTTTCTGCTCAAGTATGTATTCCTAGGTTCTTCGGGGGTGCCCAGATTTATCTCTTCGAGTTCATCGATTGTCGGTTGCCCACCATCTTCTAGTTGCACGGGTGCGACACTTGGCTGGACAATATCGGTAGGTTCCTGCGACTGAACCTCTTCCGCCGAGCCAATGGTTACCATATTTATACTGGCCCTAGCCCCTAGGCCTTCTCCGTTTCAGTATACTCACTTATGTTCTTCAAATGGAGCTAATAACCTCTTCTTTGTGTTTGTCCCCTGGCCAGAGAATCCCATATTTCTCATGATCTTCCAGCTGGCTCTGCTATATCTTTTCTCTTCTATCGGTCGAAGCTGGGCGAGTCCCCTTCCCTCCTCTCTTTCTTCTGGTGGTAATGGTTGGCTTAGCCCTGAGTGAAACTCGATGTCTTTCTGGGTGACGTCTCTTGATGGCACAATGAATTGGCTTGGGCCCTTTGGGAATGGTTTGGTTCTTCCTATCTTGGGTACCGACATATTGAAGCTGGACTTGAGCACGCTCATGTCTTGATCTGAGATCAGTTTTAGCACAGATTGCCCTGGCTGACGCAGATGTTGCGGTATCACATAGAACTTCTTCGTAATCAGCTGAGAGTGATCTTCCAGCTGATGTCGGGATCTCCCCTAGGCGACGATTTGAGGCTTACTTCTCTACACGAACTTCTCTATTCGAGGCTTTGCCCCTTGCCTCTTCTTTGATACTTCGGTCCTTTCGCTGATTTCATTGCCGTCGGCCGAGTCGTAGTACTTTGCATCGGCTAAAAATGACTCGGCTATTGTGTATGGTTTTGGATCCGCCGCTACCCTGCGTTGGATCCCGTCTCTGCTATATTTAAAACACTGGTGATATGTCGAGGGGATTATGCGATTTTGATGGAGCCAAGGCCTTCCTAGAATGAGGTTGTATGTTGTCACTGCATCGATTACCTGACATGTCACTTTCGTTGTCAGTTCTTCGATTTCTAACATTACTGTGATTGATCCGAGCGTACGCTAACTGTCTTGATTGAAACCTTGAATCATCATAAAACTCGGGCATAACGTCGATTGCCTGTAACCTAGCCTCTGCAGTGTTTTCAAGGGCATGATATTCACAGCCGACCCGTCGTCCAACATGCACCTCTTGATCTCGGTGTCCCTGATTATTCCTGTGACCATTAACGGGCGATTGTGGTCAATTAATTCTATCGTGTGGTCTTCTTCTGAGAAAGTGATGGTCGAGGGATGGTTGACAGGCATGACTTGTGACACCGGCATATACCCTTCCCAAAATTTATCTGAATTGCTCATTTCTTCTTTTATCTCTATTATTGTGACATCCCTGACTTCATTGTCAAGTAAGGCGTTGATTAACATTTTCCTGTACACTTTCGAGAGACATAGAGCATCGTATATGCTCAGGCAGGCGGGAACCTTTCGTAGGTGAAACACGATATCGTATGCCACTGGCTTGGGGTTTGGCTGACTGGTCGTAACTTCGACGACCTTTCTTTCTATTTTTGCATGCGAGGTCTTTCCTGTGATCTGTCAGGGGTACCGTCTTCTGGCATCGGGTTGTCTGGTCTTGGGGGAGTACGGTCAGGCATTTGCTTTCGGACCGTAGGATGACTACGTCAACTTCCCTCTCCACTACTTGTGGGGTCTCTTCAGGCGATGCCTGTTCGGCGATCGACACCATTCCGCAGTGAGCCATGCTTGTTACGAGTCTTTCCTGCCCCTGCGACCTCTCTCTTCTTCCTCTTCCTCTGCTCTTCTTCCGTTTCACGAGTCTTCGTCTGTTCTCAAGTCTTTTCTTGCTACTGACTAGAGTCTATGGTTCCTCCAGCTCAGGGAACGAGGTTGATCGGCTAATTTCACCTTTTATTGGAACTGTTGAAATTATCCCGGCTGCCTCCTTCGCTGTCTCAGGTACCTTCATGCTGATGACCCCTTGATTGATCAACCTCTGTATTCTTCCTTTTAAGGAGAAGCCATCTTCTGTTTGGTGGCTGATGCACTAGTGATACTTGTAGTATTTAGGGTCGTTCGTTCGCCCAATTTCGTGTGGACGAATTGGCTCTGGTAGGCGTATCAAGCCTTCTTCGATCAACTGCTCCATGATTGGAACCAGATCGGCCAAGTCGAATGTGTATGGACCGTTCTCCCTCTCCCTCTCGGCTATCGACACGCGCTTTGGTACATAGGGCTTTTTGCTCTTGTCTTGTATGTCTGCCGCCTTCATTTCTGACCCATGGTTGATAGCAGGACGTTTTCGATCTTTCTGGTCCCTACTTCTGTCGACCTGGTGAGTCTCCACTACTCTTCCTATCTCTCTTTTCTGTCTCTCGGGTCTGAAGCTTACTCGAGACGCTGCTTCCTCTACCAAGTGTGCTTTCGTCGCTAGTTCGCAAAAGGAGTTGAAGGTATTACCTGACAAGCCATACGAGATCATCGGGTCTAGGGCCCTTAGACAAATCTTCATCTGCTTGCCTTCGCTGGGTAATTCACGACATTGAGCCGCTGTAGTTCCCCATCTGTCGATGAACTTTTCGACTGGTTCCCCGTTCCTCTGTCTGACCATTGCTAGGTCTGTCAGAGAGATCTCTCTCTCAGTGGCGAAGAATTTCGAGATGAAGGCATCTTGCATCTGCTCCCATGTCCTCACAGAGCCGGCCGGTAGCGACATATACCATTGAAAGGCTTTCCCTGTCAAGGTAGATCCGAATAGCCGCATGCAATATTGCGGGACTGCGGACCAATTTCCCAACGTGGTCAAGAAATGGGTGATGTGCTCCTCCGGCGACCCTCTGCCGTCAAATTTTCCAAAGTCGGGGCATCTAAAATTGGCCGAAAATGGTACCTCCTTTACCTCTGGAGTAGCGACCAAAAGGAATGATTTTAATTCTTTATTCATTCGGAATGTCGTTCGGAATTACATCGAATTAAGGGAAATATACGGGTAAATGTTCCACGTGCCAGGGGCGATATACGGGTCTTCCCTGCATGTCTTCAAGATAATAAGTACCGGGTCACATGATTTTGATGACTCGATACGGACCTTCCCAATTCAGGCCAAACGAACGAGTAGGAGCTCCGAGGTTCTGTCTGAGAACTAAATCGCCAAGCTGGAAAGCTCTAAGCCAAACTTTAGCGTTACGGTAGCGAGCAATGCGCTGCTGATACGCTGCTGCTCGCATCTGGGAGACAATTCTCCGTTCTTCCAAGAGATCGAGGTGAAGTCGAAGACTTTCCTGATTACAAGTGGGATCGTACTGCTCGATCTGATACGAGGTACTTGAATTTCAACTGGTACTACCGCGTCGGTACCGAATGCCAAGGAGAAGGGAGTTTCGCCTGTAGACGTGCGAGTCGTAGTCCTATACGCCCATAAGACTTCTAGCAGGAGTTCTGGCCACATGCCTTTACACTCACCGAGCTTGGTTTTCAAATGATGCTTGATGATTTTATTCACTGCTTCAACTTGCCCATTTGCCTGAGGATGATAGGGAGAAGCGCGGATATTGCGTATCTTCCATGTTTCGCAAAATTCATCGAAAGCGGCGTTGTCGAATTGCTTTCCATTGTCGGTGATTATAGTATGGGGGAGTCCATAACGGCATATGATGTTTCTCCATACGAACTTAGTGGTCTGTTTCTCAGTAATTCTGGCTAATGGCTCTGCCTCGGCCCATTTGGTGAAGTAATCGACCCCCACTATCGCGAACCTATTTTGTCCTTTTCCAGTAGGCAAGGGCCCGATGATATCGACCCCCCATTGAGCGAAGGGCCAAGGGCTATCAATTGGAGTCATTTGCTTGGACGGTACATGAGGTATAGGAGAGTATCGCTGGCACTTGTCACATTTTTTAGAGAATTCAATTGCGTCTGCCTTCATAGTGGGCCAATAGTATCCTTGTCTCATCGCCTTATACGCTAGGGATCGCCCCCTTGGGTGGTTACCACATGCCCCCCGGTCTATTTCATCTAGAACACGATGTGCTTCTTCTGGGTGAAGACACCTTAAATAGGGCAAGGAAAAACTTTTACGTAACAATATTCCATCTTGTAAGGTATACCTGTCGGCTCGATGACGAATTTGTCGAGCGGCTTTCTTATCGTCTGGAAGGTATCCTTCTCTAAGATAAAGGAGTATGGGGTCCATCCAACATGGAGACGGATGTATCGCAATCACTTGCTCGAGAGTTGCTTGGTCGATACTCGAGTTCTGAAGATACTCAATAGGAATTGAATATGATAACTCAGATTCTGATGCAGAGGCGAGTTTTGCCAACGAATCAGCGAGTTTATTCTTCTCGCGAGGGATGTGGATTATTTCATAATTCTTTAACTTTGCGAGCAAGATGAGCACTCGAGATTTGTATAAGGCCATCCTTTCTTCTTTTGCCTCGAATTCACTGAGAACTTGATTGACAATGAGCTGAGAGTCGCTGTGAATGAGCAGATTCTGAATTGAGAGGACGTTTGCTAGTTCAAGGCCAACGATCAGAGCCTCATATTCTGCTTCATTATTCGAGATGCAAGAATCGAAACGTAAGGCGTATTGAAAATGCGACCCGTCTGGAGTAACTAAAATTAGAACCGCTCTACTTCCGGTGGCCCGTGAGGACCCCTCTGTGAAGAGTGACCAGGAGGGCTGGTCGCTGATCGCGGCATTATCATCGCAAGAGGAGTATGTGAATTCGGTGATGAAGTCAGCTACGGCCTGGCCCTTGATTGCGGTCCTGGGGCAGAACGATATGTCATGCTCACTGATCTCCACCGCCCATTTAGTTAATCGTCCGGAAGCTCAGGTTTTTAAAGGACTTGTTGTAGCGGATGATTTGTCGGTACTAAAATAGCGTGGGCTTCAAAGTATGGTCACAGTTTTTGGGCTGCCGTGACTAAAGCAAGGGCTAGTTTCTCCATATCAGAATATCGAGATTCAGCGTCCACCATTGCTCGACTGATATAATAAACGAGCTTTTGTATCCCAGAATCTTCTCTTATTAAAGCGGCGCTAACGGCCGTAGAGGACACAGATAAATAAAGGATGAGTTGCTCGTGCGCCACAGGTTTAGATAAAACAGGGGGTGTGCTCATATATTGCTTGTTGGGACTAGAGAATGGAATACGATCACATTCTCTGAAATGTGGTATTTTGTTGCTCTGGGGTTCTGAGTAATAGAAACATTCATAGACAATCACAAGCATTCACAAAAGTACACAAGAGAAGAGATATCGCAAGGCGAATTTATTCCAGAGATTTTGAGATCTTGTACATTCCAGGCCGTGATCTGGTATGAGCCCTTAATTACATCGAATGATCGATGACCCTTGATTAGAAGGCAAAAGGCTAGTCAGCAGGGACTATGGTCTTAGAGTTTGTGGTCGTAGAGACCTGTATTTATTTTGCTGTGTAATGAACCACCTTTGTATTAGTCAGATGTTTATGTCCCATATTTTGGCCGGAGACCCGGGCTGAGACTGTCAGGGTTTATGACTGAGATGGACAACTCTGGGCCCGCGCCTGTCAATGTAGGGACAGGTGACCTCGGGAAGTCCATTCTACAGTTGTGTGTACCTGCGCAGCCCAACCGGCGAATACCGTTTACATGGGTAGGGCATCGACAGTTGTGTTGTGGCAGTTGAGAGCAATTGGTTTGTAGAGAATCGAAACTCTTTGGCATAGTTTATCATGGTAACCATAGCCCTACTTATCTAGCTTTTGACACAAATCGGATCATGCCTTTACAGTAAACATAAATGACGGCATATTTGCATAGCTCTGGATGTTGGCGGCTCCTTTCCAGAAAGTCACTTCGTTCATCATGTCGAATCGGGTCAAGCCTCGAAGATGCTCGGTTCTACTCGTTTAGAGTCCTCGAAACGTTCATTCGACCGTTCCATTGCGTCCGGAATGCTTGAAATACCCAAGATAGGCTCAAACGGACCTTAAAAACACTTAAAATTGAGCCCGGTGCACCTGCAAACTTGTTCTGCAATTGGCTGATTTTTTGGGTGCGTGGGAGTTAATTTACGGGTGCATGGGCTTCCACGCACCTATCAATTAAATGTCGATTTCATGATGAATAAAAAGGTGCGTGGGTCTATATTCAGGGCGTATGGGTCCAATTTTACATATCTCATACTTGCTGGATTTACGGATGCTTGGGACCGAATTAATGGACGCGTGGGGCGCTTTTCAGGTGCGTGGGAGGCTGATGTACTTGTTCGATTTGACGATTTTTTAAGATGCATGAGTCCGACTTTAGAGACGCGTGGGACACTTTTAGATGCGTGGAGTCCTTGTACGGGTGCGTGACCAAACTTATGGGATTCAGACCTGTAGTGATGTATCTGTGATCGGAAAGGGGATTCCGATGGTCGGAAAGGTATTCCGGCGAGGATTCCGGCGAGGATTTTGGGTTTCCGGCAGCGGCAGCTCTCTCTCTCTCTCTCTCTTTCTTGAATTCTCTCAAATGAACGGGAAGAGGGGGTATTTATAGGTGAAGTCGGCCAATGAGAGAGCACCACGTGCCATGCACCTGTCAAACGTCCCCGACGCACCTGTTTATTGATATGCGGATGTCCGAAAATATGCCCCAAACATACTCAATTTTTCGGATGCGTAGGGCTTAATCGACGGGTGTGTGGGGCTCCACGCACCTGTCATTCGATTTTTGACAATCCTTGGATTTTAAGGGTGCGTTGGCCCATTTTCAATGTGCGTGGGGTTTCTACAAGCCTCCGTAAATGAAAGATCAATGTGCTTCTTTTTTAGGGTGCGTTGGGTGCGTGGGGTGTCCGAATTTTTAAGGTGCGTGGACACGTAAATGTGGGCTCCACTGATTGGGTTTTGACTTTTGGAGGGTTTATAGGGCCCGTTTCGTCGTGCAACCACTGGCACTATTCACCATAAATAGTAATGAAGTTGCGAGCCCACTTCCAGGCGGTTCCGAACATGATGATCGGTGGGGCCCACTAGAGAATTTGGCTAAGTTAGGAAATCCTGCATATTTCTGTTTTGCGTGCACCGGAAAGCGTTTCTACGTGATTTCTTCAGAGGTATGTGGTTATTTTGCTTATTTTAAGGGTCCGCACTATTTAGGACCCCAACATTACTTCAGTTGTTGAAAAGCTTCTTGGCACTGTGATGTCTACTCCCAATCAGATTTGGCTGTGGCACGGAGGAGCTTGAAGAAGGGTAGGCATTTATCAGATGCCCATGAGATGAACCTATTTAGCGATGCAATGCGACCAGCCGGACGTTGGACGTCCTTAAGAGTGGTTGGGGATTTCATCTCTATCAATGCTTTTATTTTTTCAGGATTTGCCTCAATTCGTCGTTGGCCGACCATAAATCCAAGAAATTTTTCAACAGACACTCCGAACGCACATTTTTCTGGGTTTAGCTTCATCTGATATTTCCTCATCAGGTCAAAAGCTTCTCGAAGATCTGAAAGGTGATCGTCTTCTACGACACTTTTTACGAGCATGTCATCAACATAGACTTCCATATTCCTGCCAATTTGCGTGGCGAATATCTTATTGACGAGACGCTGATAGGTAGCCCCTGCATTTTTAAGACCAAATGACATCACCTGGTAGCAATATAGACCTCGATCAGTGATGAAAGCAGTATGTTGGCTATCGGGCGGATGCATCAGGATCTGGTTATAACCAGAATAAGGGTCCATAAAACTGAGCAGAGCATGCCCAGCTGTTGAATCAACCAACTGGTCGATTCTTGGGGTCGGGAAGCTATCTTTGGGGCACGCTTTGTTCAAATCCGAATAATCGACACACATTCTCCATTTGCCATTAGATTTTCGAACGAGAACTACATTCACGACCCATTCTGGGTAGTCAACTTCTTTTATGAAATTGACCGTAAGCAACTTCTCGACTTCGGCCTTAATCGCCATTTGCCTTTCTACAGTGAAGGCACGTCGGCGCTGGTGGACGGGTTTATATTTCGGGTCGATGTTCAAACGGTGTGCGATGACACTAGGATCAATGTCAGGCATGTCTTGGTGAGACCAGGCAAACACATCTTGATATTCAGTGAGGAGGCAAATCAAATCTGCTCAAAAAACGTTCCTCAAAGAGGATCCCACACAAACAACTTTGAATGAGTCATCTTCATTTAAAGGAATCGCTACTGTCTCTTCCCCGGGAGTTCCTGATTGGAGAGCATCCTCTCTCGGGTCCAACGAGGTATCCACTGGGGAGTTGGATGAACCTTGTGCTACCATCATAACCGGTGTCGCTTGTGCTTTCTTTCGATCTTGTAGGGCTATCTCATAACAAGACCGGGCCTCTTTTTTGTTTCCTCGTACAACCCCAACACCATTCGGGGTAGGAAATTTGATGCACAAATACAAAGGATGTAAAGCTGCCCCAACCTTATTAAGAGATGGCCGCCCCAAAATGGCATTGTATGCTGATCTTCGGTCCACCACGAGAAAATTTATGAAGATAATCGTCTTCGTTGGACTCTCCCCAAAGGTGACTGGAAGGTTAATGCTTCCTTCAGGTGTCACCACTTCGCCCCCGAAGCCGATGAGGGGAGTTGAGACTGGCTTGAGTAGGCTTCTGGCGAGTGCCATTTTGTTGAAAGCCTCCAGGTATAGAATATCAGCAGAGCTACCTGTATCCACCATAATACGATGAGTCAAATAATTTGATACCTTTAGTGCGACTACGATGGAGTCTTCGTGAGGGAAGTGAATTCCCTCAGCATCTTCGAGGGAAAAGGAAATTGGAGGATGACTGGTTTTTGACGCGTTGGGCGTCTGTTCCAGCCAGTAGATATGCTGGGGCTTCTTGGACGCCTTACGAGTGTATGCTTTTCTTGAAGCTTGAGAATCGCTACCGCAAGCTGGTCCCTCGACGATGGTGTGAATTTCGCCAGTAGGTTCAAGGTCTTCTTGTGAAGTATGATGGTGAGACGACTTCTTCTGGTGGGGTGAGACTTTTACCCTTTCTGGTGATCGACCTTGACGAGCAACATAATCTTAGAGATGGCCCTTTCGAATGAGAGCTTCGATATGATCTCGCAGAGATATGCAGTCTTGGGTTCTATGCCCATGATCTTTGTGGAAGTAACAAAACTTGCCCTTATCTCTCTTTTCAAGATCAGATTTGATCTTGGCCGGCCATTTTACATATGGTTTATGTTTAATCTCCATTAACACCTTTTCATGGGATCGGTTGAGAAGAGTGTAGTTATGATATTTACCAGAATAAGGCTTCTTGGGAGAGCGGTCTCGTCGATCACGTCAATATTTTTTATCTGGGAGTGAGATTTCCTCCGGCTTGCGCTTCTTACCCTGTATACCAGACATGCCAGAGCAACTTCTTCTGCATTGATGTACTTCTGAGCTTTAGCTTGGAATTCTGCCATGGTTTTTGGAGGGTTTTTATCTAAGGTAAATCTGAATTTTTCGCTCGTAATTCCGGCTATGAGGGCGGTGAGGCCATTTTCTTCGGTATATCCTTCAGTTTGGACGGCTTCGGCAGTGAACCGTACTGTGAACTCCTTTATCGTCTCCCCATGATGCTGTTTCAAATCCATCAGGTGGGACGCTGGCTTCTTGGTGCGGATGCTTCCCATGAATTGAGAAAGGAAAAACTCCGATAACTGTGAAAAAGAGCCGATAGATCGAGGCTTCAGCCCCCGGAACCACGTACGAGCTGCTTCCTTTAAGGTTAGGGAAAAAGCTCTACACATGATTTCCGACCCATGTCCCTCCAGCTCCATAAGAGACCTATAAGTTTCCAAGTGTTCGAGAGGATCGCCTATACCTGTATATGGAGTGATGACAGGTGTACGATATTTTCTAGGTAAAGGTGCTCCCATGACCTCGCTGGTGAAAGGAGACTCGGATCGATGTATCGTCGCCACCATAGCTGATGGTCGATTTTCCTGATATCGCTGCTCCATGACATCAAAACGATCATAGATTCTCTTGAGGTCTCATTCCCATGGTAAAGGATAACCTGACGTTTCGACTGTGGACCCCTGAGATTGATGTTGAGGAGAAGCACTAGAATGTATTGAATGTCGAGGTAGCACAGGGGGTTGGTTGCCAAGCGGCGTTCAATTTGATGGAGGATGATTTGGTTGGACCTGTGGCTCATCCACAGAATGTCTGAAAGTTACCGGTATGGGTTGTGCTGGCAACCCTTCGGAAGGTTGTCTCTGCGGCTCCAGGAAATGCTAATCAAGCCGATTAGACAGAGCTTGAACTCCAGCGTCGAGGGTTAGAAGGGTATTTCCGAGGAAACGCATGACGTCCTCTTGACTTCCGAAAACCTCAAATAACGGGTTCGCTAATGGCACGTTTGGAGCTCCTTGAGGAATGTTTATTGAAGTGGTCTGAGGAACAGGCACTGATTCCGTAACGTCAGGCGGAGGTAATGTCTGCCTTGATGTGGAAGGATGAACAGTCTTTTTAGGAGGCATGGTAGAAGGATTTTGATCAGTGATAAGAACGATTGACTATGATGATCCAATCGTTCCCACAGACGACGCCAAACTGTTTACGTCGAATTTTATAACAGGGTCCTCCGGATGTTCACCTTCTCTCCAAGCGATTTCCTCCTTGGACCTGAAAGGAGACAGAAAGTAATTAAGGGTGGCCAGTGTCCAGCCCTCCGATGCTTAAGGACGGGGGTTAAGAGATTGAGTATTGTGTACCTTTATCATCAATAGAGTCATCTATTTATACAGATCTAAATGATCCAACCTGCTACGCAAGCTGTTAAGATTAGTACTGATTTCATGGGATAAGAAGCTTATCTTGTTAATCCTTGGATAAGGAAGTAGTCAAAACATTTTAGACGTCTAGCTGATTACGTCTCTAGATATTCGGAACTATGAATAGATATAAACCAAAATCGGCCTATACGGGCTGCTAGTACTATGAAATGAGGGTCATCCATGCCTGAGACCAGAAACCACGACCGCTCATATGTCGGGAGCTATTCATATTAAAAGTACTCGCATTCTGGGTGCGACCCCTTCGACGATCACGAGCCGAGCTGGTCGCATTTTTAATATGCGATCCCTTTCGTCGAGCACGAGCCGGGCTGGTCGCATTTTGGAGATGCGACCCCTTTCATCGAGCACGAGCCAGGATGGTCGCATTTTGGAGATGCGACCGCTTTCGTCGAGCACAAGCCGGGCTGGTCGCATTTTTGATATGCGACCCCTTTCGTCGAGCACGAGCCAGGCTGGTCGCATTTTGGAGACGTGACCCCTTTCGTCGAGCACGAGCCAGGCTGGTCGCATTTTGGAGATGCGACCGCGATTCTTCACTTCTCTTTAAAGCCAAATTTGTCTACAACACCAAGCATAGATAAAGTGTGTTTTAGAGGTATAGAAATCTGTCAAATTGTCCTCTTGGACAGTCCAAGGTTGGATAGATTAGAATGTTCTCGTTGTTTGTCATTTACATGCTCTGTCATTATTTTCGTGCGGTAGCTCTCTTATTCTCTCTAGATATGTTTCTTATGTTTAATTCCATTGTCAATTTAATACGCACAATGTGTGAATAGTTGACGAGGAAATGAAATGTAAGATAAATACATCTGCAGAGATAGGGGGAGATGCTGTCGAAATTTAAGCTTGGACATTTAATGGAAATAATGATAGCATTTCAATCTATCCATCCTTGGATGGGCAACTGATTTTATTATATTATCATTTAGTGGCAAATTAGATGACGAACATGATACTTGTGATTAAGAGTGGTTGATTGATATTGATGTTGAGCGGGGGTCCCTAGAAGGTGGGAACCGCTGTTGTGACCATGCTGAAGTTGTCCTGTTCTTATGGACAGCAATATGGGTGGCCTCGCCATTTGGACAAGCCCGTGTTTATGTATTAGCTTGAAATTAATGGAGCAGACCCGGATGTGCGTCGGAGCTATCCGGGTGTTCAGCGGGGGTCCCTGGAAGGTGGGAACCGCTGTTGTGACCATGTTGATGCTGTTCATTTCCTATGGACAGCAATATGGGTGGCTTGGCCATTTGGACAGGCCCGTGTTTATGTATTAGCTCGAAATTAATGGAGCAGACCCAGATGTGTGTCGGAGCTATCCGGGTGTTGAGCGGGGTTCCCCGGAAGGTGGGAATCGCTGTTATGACCATGATGAAGCTGTCCATTTCCTATGGACAGCAATATGGGTGGCCTGGCCATTTGGACAGGCCCGAGTTTATGTATTAGCTCGAAATTGATGGAGCAGACACGGATGTGCGTCGGAGCTATCCAGATGTTGAGAGGGGGTCCCTAGTAGGTGGGAACCGCTGTTATGACCATGATGAAGCTGTCCATTTCCTATGGACAGCAACATGGGTGCCCTGGCCATTTGGACAGGCCCGCTTTGTGTGGAGCAGTACCGAATGTGCGTCGGAGCTATCCGTGAGCTGGTTGAGTCTCTAAGACCTACACCCTAAACCCGAAACCATAAACCTAAAACTAAAACCTATAAGATACGGCTAAACCTAAACCTAAACTCAATTCACCTAACTCTAAACCTAAACCCAAACTCGAAAACCTAACCCTAAACCCGATCCCGAATCCGAAACTCTAAACTTATGCCTAAACCTAATCCTAATCTCAAATCACCTAAACTAAACCTACACCTATTCCTAAATTCATTCCCTAATCTAAACCTAGACCCAAACTCGCAAATCTAACCCTAAACCCGATCCCGAACCCGAAAATCTCAACCTATGCCTAAACCTAATCCTAATCTCAAATCACCTAAACTAAACCTACACCTATTCCTAAATCCATTCACCTAACCTAAATTTAGACCCAAACACGAAAACCTAACCCGAAACGTAATCCCGAACCCGAAAATCTCAACCTATGCCTAAACCTAATCATAAACTCAAATCATTTAAACTAAACCTACACCTATTCCTAAATCTATTCACATAACCTAAACTTAGACCCAAACACGAAAATGCGACCCTAAACCCGATCCCGAACCCGAAAATCTCAACCTATGCCTAAACCTAATCCTAAACTCAAATCACTTAAACTAAACCTACACCTATTCCTAAATCCATTCACCTAACCTAAACTTAGACCCAAACACGAAAACCTAACCCAAAACCCGATCCCTAACCCGAAAATCTCAACCTATGCCTAAACCTAATCCTAAACTCAAATCATTTAAACTAAACCTACACCTATTCCTAAATCCATTCACCTAACCTAAACTTAGACCCAAATACAAAAACCTAACCCGAAACGCGATCCTGAACCCGAAAATCTCAACCTATGCCTAAACCTAATCCTAAACTCAAATCACTTAAACTAAACCTACACCTATTCCTAAATCCATTCACCTAACCTAAACTTAGACCCAAACACGAAAACCCAACCCGAAACCCGATCCCGAACCTGAAAATCTCAACCTATGCCTAAACCTAATCCTAAACTCAAATCACTTAAACTAAACCTAAACTTAATCTTAAATCCATTCACCTAACCTAAACTTAGACCCAAACACGAAAACGCGACCCTAAACCCGATCCCGAACCCGAAAATCTCAACCTATGCCTAAACCTAATCCTAAACTCAAATCACTTAAACTAAACCTACACCTATTCCTAAATCCATTCACCTAACCTAAACTTAGACCCAAACACGAAAATGCGACCCTAAACCCGATCTTGAACCTGAAAATCTCAACCTATGCCTAAACCTAATCCTAAACTCAAATCACCTAAACTAAACCTACACCTATTCCTAAATCCATTCACCTAACCTAAACTTAGACCCAAACACGAAAACCTAACCCGAAACCCAATCCCGAACCTGAAAATCTCAACCTATGCCTAAACCTAATCCTAAACTCAAATCACTTAAACTAAACGTACACCTATTCCTAAATCCATTCACCTAACCTATACTTAGACCCAAACACGAAAACCTAACCCGAAACCCGATCTCGAACCCGAAAATCTCAACCTATGCCTAACCTAATCATAAACTCAAATCACTTAAACTAAACCTACACCTATTCCTAAATCCATTCACCTAACCTAAACTTAGACCCAAACATGAAAACCTAACCCGAAACCCGATCCCGAACCCAAAAATCTCAACCTATGCCTAAACCTAATCTTAAACTCAAATCACTTAAATTAAACCTACACCTATTCCTAAATCCATTCACCTAACCTAAACCTAGATCCAAACTCGAAAACCTAACCTTAAACCCGATCCCAAACCCGAAAATCTCAACCGATGCCTAAACTTAATCTAAACTCAAATCACCTAACCTAAACCTACACCTATTCCTAAATCCACAACTCTAAACTAAACCTGACTCTAATCTTTGCATTGCAGATATGGATAAGAGTTGGATGCAAGCTAAGAATCGGTTTGGCCCAAAGTATAAACAAGGTATTAAGGAGTTCATGAAATTTGCGAGATATCGGGCAGATTCAGGTAATAGAATTAGGTGTCCATGTCGAAAATGCAAGAACATGGTTCACAAGACTTTAGACAAAGTGGAAGATGATTTGTTCATAATTGGGATTGACCAGGGTTACACTTGGTGGATTCATCATGGTGAAGACTTCCACTAAAGAGTCGAGGCCACTGAAGTCCTTGCTGACCCAATTGTGCCTAATGAGGAGGATGAAGATGTTGACGATATGCAAGATATCATAGGGGTTGTGTTAAGGGGAACAATTGCGGATACTTATTTTACAGCGACAAGTAGTAGCCAGTATATTCCTCCTATGGGTGATGCCGAATCAGAAAAGTTTAGTAGGTTGTTGAGGGATGCGCAACGTCCACTCTATCCGGGGTGTCGGAACTTCTCCAAGTTGAATTTTCTTACAAGGTTACTTCATTTAAAGACAATAAATGGTTGGAGTAACAAATCGTTCAACATGTTACTTGGCTTGTTGAAAGAAGTATTACCTGAAGGTGAGACATTGCCTAAGTCTCATTATGAGGCAAAATCCTTAATGCGAGACTTGGGCCTTGGTTACATCCTTATACATGCATGTATAAATGATTGTGTATTGTATTGGAAAGAACATGAAAATGTTGAAGAGTGTCCACAATGTGGCGAGTCTAGGTGGAAATATGACGAACCTAAGCGTAAGAAAATTCCACAAAAGGTGTTAAGGTACTTTCCATTGAAACCCAGATTACAAAGATTGTTTATGTCAAGCAAGACGGCTGAAGATATGAGGTGGCATAAGGAGAAACGCGTTCATGATGATAATACGTTGAGGCATCCCGCTGACTCTGAAGCCTGGCAACAATTTGATAAGCAATATGACTGATTTACAGAGGATTCTCGCAATGTTCGGGTAGGTCTTGCAAGTGATGGTTTTAATCCATTTGGTAATATGAGTAGCTCGTACAGTATGTGGCCAGTGATACTTATGCCCTATAATTTACCTCCTTAGTTGTGTATGAAAGAATCATTTTTTATGCTGTCGTTGCTTATTCCTGGACCCAAGTCACCGGGGAATGACATTGATGTGTATTTGCGACCGTTAGTAGATGAGTTAAACGAGTTGTGGAGTCAAGGTGTCCAGACGTATGACACTTTTACAGAACAGACGTTTCGATTGCATGCAGCGGTCTTGTGGACAATAAATGACTTCCCTGCATATGGGAATTTGTCTGAGTGGAGCACGAAGGAAAAGTTGGCTTGTCCTACATGTAGTACTGAGATTTGTTCATTGTCATTGAAGCATGGTAAAAAAATGTGCTATATGTGCCATCGTCGCTTTCTTCCGAGGGATCATAGTTGGCGCAGGAAGACGATAATCTTTGATGGCAAACAAGATCATAGGCCACCACCGAAAGAACTATCTGGAGAAGATGTGTTACAATAATTAAGTAACATTGAAGAAGTTAGATTTGGTAAGGCACCGCACTTGAAGAAGAGAAAACGTACAGTATTAGAGTATAACTGGAGGAAGAAGAGCATTTTTTTTAGTTGCCTTATTGGAGTCATCTGAAATTGCGACACAACTTGGATGTCATACATATTGAGAAGAATATATGTGACAATGTCTTTGGAACATTGATGAACATAGAGAAGAAAACAAAAGACAGTTTTAAGGCTCGATTGGATCTACAAGTAATGGGTTTAAGGAAAGAGTTGCACTTGCAACCACATAGAAATTCATATACTATACCAGCAGCATGCTACACACTGACAAAACTAGAGAAAAAACGTTTATGTGAATGGTTGAAATCGGTGAAGTTTTTCGATGGGTATGCATTGAATATCTCTCGGCGCGTAAACATTACGGACTGTAAGGTAACAGGAATGAAAAGTCATAACTGTCACGTCCTTCTACAACGTCTACTACCGATTGCGATTCGTGGATTCCTTAGCAAGGATGTCAGTGCTACGCTGATTCAGTTGGGGATATTCTTTAAGGATTTGTGTTTGAAATCTTTGAATGTAGAGGTTATTAAACGACTGGAGAAGGATATTGTCGTAATCCTTTGCAAACTTGAAAAAATATTTCCACCTGCGTTTTTCGATGTCATGGTATACCTAGCGATTCACTTACCGCACGAAGCAAAGCTTGCAGGCCCAGTACAATATCGTTGGAAGCATCCGATCGAAAGGTGATAGAACAATTATCATAAATTTTTATTCATTCCATAAACTACGTATATCTATGTTTTCATGTCCTCTAAACATAGTGATTTTGTGTACAGATACCTTCACACATTAAAACGATATGTGAGGAATAAGGCACGTTCATAGGGATTCATTACTGAGGTGTACATTGATAATGTGTGCCTGACATTTTGCTCTATGTATCTTCGTGGCATAGAGACTAGATTCAACCGAGAAGATCGGAATGCCGATGATGGGCAGGAGCATGAACAAGGACTCATATCTGTATTCGCACATAACGTCCGTCCTTTAGGATTGCCGACGTTTCAGGATATGGACCTTCGGGATCAAACGAAGGCACGGTGATATGTGTTGCATAACTGTGAAGAAATAGAGTCGTACTTGGAGTAAGTCTTCAATCGATAATTGTATATCTATATACACGTAATCTCAAAATTTCTTGCTGACAACGTGCCAATTGTGTATAGCGAACACATCGAGGAGATGAAGTCCTAATACCCTACAAACTATGATCGAATGCAACAGGATCAGTTTCCAGAATGGTTCGCAAAACGTGTAAGATTAATTTACCTTCTATCTCACCACACTTACAATATTGTTGTATTGCACAATATTTACACCTATTCTTAAATCCATAAACATTTATATTCTGTACGTGATGATAGATGAAGATGTTGTGCGCTAACAACTCTGCGGATGCATCTTATGCGCTCTACTCACTAGTGTGTGGCCCTAATAGACGTGTATCTAGATATACAGGTTGTATTGTAAACGAGATTCGGTTCCACATTGAAGAGCGTGAGAAATATAGGACCACACAAAATAGTGGGGTGGTTGTGAAGGGAACACATAAGGAAGTAGAAATTAATTTTTATGGCGTTTTGACGGATATTATTGAGCTGAGTTATTGTATGAGAAAGCGAGTGTACTTATTTAAATGCGATTGGTGGGACATTGGAAATAAGAAGTTGGGAATACAGATTGATGACTACTTCACGAGCGTAAATTTATCTCGAAATGGTTTAAAGATGACCCATTTATCATAGCCGGCCAAGCCGAACAAGTATTCTACCTCACTGATACCAAGTTAGGCGACTCTTGGCACGTGGTGCAGAAAATAAAGCCCAAGAACATATTTGACGTTCCCGAACTAGACGTTGAAGATAGCAATGAAGGGAGAAATGGAACATCGTCAGTTGAACAAGCATATCAAGAAGACATGCCATCTTGGGATAGAGGGAATGATCCAAATGTTGATATTGATGTGGTGCAATTGAATATAGATGATGTGCCACCTGATCATGTTGATGCCTCAATCATAAATGACATTGTTAGAGATGATAGCGCTTTCATCGATGACGACGTTGCAGACGATGAAGAGGAAATACTGATCAGCGATAGTGATGGTGAAGAAGAAAGAGTGATAAGCGATAATGATTCAGACTACGATTATTAAATATATACAATATTTACATGTCATTTTCAATTCGATTAATTTTATTATTACATGTATATATGTTTTACAAGTCATGATTTATTTCCTGAATTGACTTGTTTATAATCAACATTTACAGTTAAGTCACTTTCTGATCATGTCCTCTACAAACTGGAGCGTAGCAGAAGCACGCAGCATACTTCATCAGCTGTTGCAGATGGACTTTCCGGCCCTATATTCTTCTGGTAGGGCCAGAGAGATACCCGGTCTGGTCGATAAATGTAGGGAGGAAGATGATGACTCAGATGAAAGATTATACAATCTCAAAGAAATTCCGGACCTGATGGAGAAATATAGCCGCGGAAAACTTCGTATGGAAGATGCGACATTGTCACTTGCACATATGAACGGAGTCCCGAGATATCAGATTTCTCCTATTGTGACTGGCATATTGACTATAACAATGTCGAGTGCTTCACACAGCTTGACATATACATCTGCAGCGTACGATAACTTACGCAGGGAGTATTTCGGATACTTGATTTGAAGTTGATTTGTATTACAATGAAATATATGTATTTAATATAGAATGACAATGTGTAATGAATTTTTCAACTTTTATATTCTGTTTACGGTTTTATTATATTCTGCTTACATTATAGTGTAATGGTCTAATCATATTTTTATCATCTCTCTAAGCATAAGCACAAATTCATTCTACCATGATGTTCATAAATATAAATTGACATTGTTTAAATTTATAAGTTTGTATTTCAGATATATTCAGTCATGGCACCAGGTGGGAGATCAGGTTGTTCGTGCACTGGATCTACCCCTTCCACCCGTGATGCGACGCAGACAGCATCGACGTCGCACGGTGCATCACAGGCATCTGATCCTTTGGTTGAGCATACACCGGGTACTGCATGTAAGTGTAGACATTTATTTAGTGATTACTGTTTATATTGTTACTTACATATATCTTTTCGCGACAGCATCTTCTACCAGCCGACGAGGACGTGGACCCACACGTGGGTTAGTTTTAGAGCGACTTACGCGTGAGGGTAGGGTGGCGGTAGAGTTGCCACAGAACTGCCTTAGACCTGTTGGGGACAGTGCCAGACTGTTTACGTCTAAGGTCGGTGTCCTATGCCGATCTCTGATCCCCGCTACCATCCCCCGTTGGACTGACGTGACAGATGATGTGCAACAGCTCATCCGTCAGTGCCTTCAGGTAAATTTTAGTAAATTGAAATTTTTTTTGTGAAAGTTAATTCATTTACGATTAAGTCCTATTATTAATAAGTTTATTGCCTTAATTTATTATTTACGAAACTGCAGGATAAATTTGACTTCGATTTGAATGTTCCTTACATTTCTCATGCCGTCGACGACATGATCAGAGAGCGGTTCAAGGAGTACCGCGGAGAGTTACACCAGCGGTACAAGCGGCGCAAGACGCACGATGAGGCCGTACTGTCCGCACCGCCCCACGTTACTACAGACGACTGGCGGATACTCTGCGAGAGATTTTCATCGGAGGCTTTTCAGGTAATATTTACAAATTTACGATATCTTAAGGTAACAATTAAATTCGCAATTAAATTCACAATTAATAGCAATGTATTTTATATAATGTGTTCAGAAAAGGAGTAGAATAAATTCTGCGAACAAGGAAAAGTTACAAGTGAACCACGTAGCTGGTTCAAAGTCATTTGTACGACATCGTTATGACAAGGTAAGAAATTATTGATGATTATTAAGTTAATATATTATTTTGATTGGCATTTATTATAAGTCTTCTTTCCTTTCGATTGCGTAGCGAGATTCCGTCACCGGCCAGGAGCCTGGACCAGTAGACCTCTATAGAGGGATTCACTGTCGGCAAGCGACGGGATCTTAGGTTCATCCTAGAGCCAATGAGCATTGGATAAAAATCTTTACTTTGTAAAATTTAATTGCGCATTGATTGATAATAATGTCATTCATGTCATTTTTTATGAAATTTCATATGTTTTCATTACAGGCGGCGATGGACACCATACGCAGTCAGCCCACTCCCGATGTAGTCAGCGGAGTGAGCCAGAAATCCTAAGCGAGGTGCTTGGCACCCGTTCTGAATATGTGCGTGGGCTTGGCCATGGTGCTAAGCTCATGGCACCCACTAGAGGTGGCTCCAGCTGATCCGTAGCTGGTGAGAGCTCTCTACGCCGAGCTGATATCGCAGAGAGAGAGGTTCAGCAGCTACGGGTCGTCGTCGATGAAATTAGAGAGCAGCTAGAGAGGCAGAGAGAGGAGGAGCAGAGGCATAGAGAGGAGGAGGAGCAGAGGCGTAGGGAGGAGCAGAGGCGACGGGAGGAGGAGGAGAGGCGACGGGAGGAGCAGGAGAGGCGACGCGAGGAGCAGGAGAGGACGATCGAGGAGTTGTGGCAGAAACATGAGCGACGGATGCAGGAGATGTTTCAGGCTCTCACTGCACGCTTTGGCACCGATGCCCCGCCACCTCCGCCTTAATTCTTCTTCGTGATCCTTTTTTTTAATATACGAATGTTAACTTATATGTATTTGTGCGTTGATGAATATTGTTTGTTTGTGGATGTGGAATGGATTATTTGTGTATGGATGGTGTAATTTCTGTTTATTCGTATGTATGTAGATGTGAATAGGATAAAAATGTATAGGTTTATTTACAAGTGTATATCAGGAATTGTTTTCTGAATTTTGAAAATAAATGGAACCGGGAAAGGGAATACTATTACCGATGAAATTGTTCATAGGTAAAAAACATGGCAAATTTTTTTACCGACGAAATTTTTCGTTGGTAATAAACTTATAAAACTTTTACCGACAAATTATTTCGTAGGTAAAAATATTTTACCGACGAAATCTTTTGTAGGTAAAGACTTTTCCCAACGGTTTTTTTCGTAGGGAAAAACCTTTACCAACGAAAATTTGCGTAGGTAAAAACCTTTACCGACGAAAATTTTTGTAGGTAAAAGTCTTCACCAATGAAAATTTTCGTCGGGAAAATTTCTTTTACCGACGAATCACAGTTTTTTCGACAATAAATCATATGTTTTGCCGACGATTATTTTCGTCGGTAATGGTTTTATTATTGCCTACGAAACTTTTTTTCGTCGAGAAAAACCTTTACCGACGGCCTTTTTGCGACGACGTTAGCCACGAAAAATTTCGTCGGGAAAAACATTTCCCGACGAAATTTTACTGAAAGCCAACGAATTATTTCGTCGGTAAAGATGAAATTTCTTGTAGTGTGACCCGCTAACCTCTCTAAAATTTGATCCATGAATGAGAGAGGGAAGTGGTCCTTCCTAGTGACCGTGTTTAGCTTCCGATAACTGATGGTCACTCTTGTCGGTATAGGCTCGTTGTTGGCGTTCTCAACAATAGTAATACCGGACTTCTTAGGGACAACTTGGGTAGGACTCACCCATTGGTTATCCGAGATAAGGTAGATGATACCCATATCTAATAGCTTTAACACATCGGCTTTAACAACCTCCATCATGTTTGGATTTGACCTTCTTTGAGGTTGTCTAGTCATTTTCACATTCTCTTCGAGGTATATACGGTGAGTACAAACCAAAGAGTCTATCCCCTTGAGGTCCGCTATTGTCCAACCTATGGCTCCATTATGTTCTTTGAATAGCTCAATCAACTTGAGCTCTTGCTCTTTTCCTAGGTGAGAGACAATGACAAGTGGGAATGTTTCCTCTAGACCTAAACATACGTATTTCAGCTCAGATGGTAAAGGTTTAAGGTCAAGCTTTGGCGGTTTGATCTTATATGGTAGAGGCTTTGATGTGGTTGGTGGCAATCTTTCAAAATGAGGCCTCCACCAGCTAGTATCAACTACCAATTTCTCATTACTCAATACTTGCACAATTTCACTAATGATGGGGTCTTTAGAATCTTCAAAATGTGCCAAGCATGTCTCCAAAATTTTCAATGGTTCAAATTAGAGGAGCTCCTCTTCATTAAAGGATTCGAGTATGTTTACCTCTAAGAGCTCAAAATCGTCATCCCTATGCCTTTTGCCCAAGTGGAACACATTCACCTCCAATGTCATGTTTCCAAAAGGCAACTGCATTACCCCATTCTGGCAATTTATAATTGCGTTTAATGTAGCCAGGAAGGAGCGGCCTAAAATTACTGGTATTTGAGTGCTAATATCTATAACCAGTTGTGTGTCCAAGACGATGAAATTCGCTGGGTAGTAGAATTTGTCGACTTGGACCAATACATCCTCAATTATCCCTCTCCTCGCACGGATGGATCTATCAGCGAGTTGCAACATAGCTTTTGTGGGTTTTAATTCACCAAGACCCAATTACTCATATACCAAGTACAGGATCAAGTTTACACTTGCCCCCAAGTCTAATAATGCACGCTCAATCTGGTAGTCACCAATGATACATGAGATTGTGGGACTACCAGGATCCTTAAATTTTGTAGGGGTCTTTTAGGTGAGAATGTCACTCACTTACTCATTCGAAAAGGCCTTTTGTTGTACATTGTATTTGTGTTTGGTTGTGCATAAGTCCTTTAGAAACTTAGTATAAGAGGAGATTTGTTTAATGGCATCAAGCAATATAATGTTGATCTTGACTTGTCTGAAAATATTTAAAATATCATGAGAGTTCGAGAGAGCTTTTAAAGCAACCAATCTAGAAGGGAATGGTGCTATGGGCTTGTGAAAGGGTTCTATTTCTTGTGGGGCTGAGATAGATCCATCTTCATTCTCAGAATTTACCGGATCATTAGGTTTGTCAACCTTCACCGGAATAGATTTATCCACTTGTTTACCACTTCTAAGAATGGTGATGGATTTTGCTTGCTCGACATGTTAGTTGGGAAGATTGGGGATACTTATTTCATGTGCTTGTTTTGGATTAGGCTGAGGATGGGCCGAAAAGGTCACTTCCCTAGCATTCAAGCGTCCCTTAATTTCATCAACTGAAACTTTAAGCTCTAGGAACATTTATTGATTTGATTGATTAATTTATGTTTGCCCTTGGATAAATGCCTTTAAAGTGTCCACCATTGATAATTGAGGGAGGGCCATGTTTTGCATGGGTGGCCCTCTGTGGACCCTCGCCGATTTCTCCGCGCTCCCACACGACGTCGTTCTCCCTTTCCTTTCGGAAGAAGAAGAAGAAGAGGTGCGTGAGTGCGAAATCGCCGTTTGTGCCACTGGCTTGCCTCGTTCTCGAGGGCTTCGTTTGGTTGTCGTATTGAGCTGGATGTGCTTAAATGAATTTATATAAGACCAGAGTCGCCACTAGCCAGTTACTTCGAATCTACAGTCGGCTAGACCCCGTAGAAACGTTAGAGAAGGGAATCCGAAGATTCCTTCCTCTAAAATGACTCCTGTTGATCTGCGGTCAGAGATTCAAGGTAAGGGATCACGGTTACAGGGTGAGAAGAGGTTAAGCACCCCACACACTGCCCGTACCGAAGTACGGTCTCTACTTCACAGAATCGATCGAATACTTGAAAGTCTAATTTAATCCTCGTATATTCTCATGTATGATATGATGCATGAATGCGGGTCTGAACAGTAAGAGTTTTTGATGGGCAGGTTCCAACAACGGGCAAGCCCAGAGCGTACGCTCGAACTGACAGGTGCTTAATGTAAGACGTATGCAGTGTGCTTGAATGATCAAGGTGTTTTGTGGTGAAGCATGAATGCAGGTCTGAACAGTAAGAGTTTCTGATGGGCAGGTTCCAACAACGGGCAAGCCCAGAGCATACGCTCGAACTGACAGGTGCTTTAATATAAAGACATATGCAAGTGTGCTTGAGTAATCAAGGTGCTTGTAGTGAAGCAGGGGGGTTGGAAGGAAAGTAAATGTAGCACTTATGCTAGATGCAAATGAGATGATGCTGGAAAAAGAGTAGCTGGATGGACGGAGGTGTCGCAAGGGTTGGCTTCGAGTGGCTGGATCAAGACTTGGGTGGCCTGGGAGGCTTGGACCAGTGGTCAGGCTGGGCTGGACCAGGGCTAGGCTCTCCTCACTCGGGCTCTCCTTGGTGGACAAATGGGCTAAGGGTGGAGAAGGATGACTCAGACGGACGGGCTCTCTCTGGCTGAGTGGTCTGTTGAAATGAGAAGGGGAGGGGGGTATTTATAGCAGCGAGAGGGGCATTCTCGTAATTTTTTCCGGGCGGCCTGCCATGGGCCGCCCGTACGGCCGCTCCTCGATTTCCAGCGAGTACGGCCGTTCCCTCGGGGCTGTTGTTGGACTCGCTGGTCGACTCAGTGAGTTGACTCAGCGGGTTGACTCGGTGGTTTGACTCGACGGGTTGACTCGGTGTTTTGACTCGACGGGTTGACTCGACGGGTTGATTCAGCGGGTTAACTCAGCGAGTTGACTCAGTGAGTTTGACTTTTTTTGGGTCTTTTGACTGGACTTTTTTATGGGGGGTTTTTCAGGGTGGTTTTTAGGACTGGGTTGACTGGGTTCAGGCTTGAACTGGGCTATGGAATGGGGCTTACAAGGGTGAGTTTGGCTGAGTTTGGACTTGGGATTTGGGGGTATGGTCCTCCGTTCAACCAGCTATCTCTACCAACAGTGTAGCCGAAGGTGGGGTGTCTACAGATGCCCCTCTTTGGCAGAGGTTGCGTGCAACCGAATGCCAAAGCGAGTGGACACCCCACTTCTGACCCGGTCATTCATAGATCATGTTCTGAAATCTTTGCTTGCCTTTGCATCTGTGCCAGTTGATCGTTTGGAGATCGCTCACTCGCACATATCGCGAGAGTTTGGAGAAAACGTTGCGATTGTCCCTGCAGTTTGCTGCAACCTGGGTACCCAATCGCAACCCTTCCATTCCCGACCGGTACTAACATCGGAAAGGTACAGCAGAGCCTCTGCGTCGACAGTCTTACGAGGTTACTGACCCTGTGATTGATTGTATGTTTGATGTTTTCCCAGATCACTCCAGGAGTACTTGTTTCGCTTGACTGTCAAAGTGGTTAGACGCCCTGCGTCCGATAGTCTTACGGGATTCTACTACGCCGACTTGGACTCAGTCAAGGTACTTCAGGCATCCACGCCTAGGTATGTGCGGGTGAACTCTTTCCACCCAATCTGCTGATTTGGATACTTAGGTTACAATTCATCGTTTCCACCTGTTCAAATGGTTTCTGTGACCGAGCCTTTCGACTTTCATCTTTTTGTATCTTGGCATGTGGTACGACCGCACTGACACTGGAATTCAGTTCGACCGTACTTTGAGTGCATTGGATCCGATGGTCTCCGGGGAAACCGCGAGACATCGGATCTTATTTGATTTTTGCGTTGGCTCCTACCCAGAGATATGGAAGATCTCCTGGTGTTTTGGAGGCAGAACGCTCTACTGGGAAAATATTTTTGGATTTTTGAAAAGACACCCACTCTGGGGAGTGATACTCCGTGGGGTTTTTATTTGCAAATAGAAATACTTTTTTGTCTTTTTGAAATGGGAACCTGGTTTGCACGTGCCTCCACTAGGGATGCCTGTGGGGTCTTTGGCTAACCGGCCTTTATTTTGAAAGCAGGTAAACATGATGATTGATGCGATGGATGCTGATGCATGGAGATGCATGATGAATGCATGGCTTTGGCTCATTCTCTTTCAGTTTGATGATTTTGCTTTTGCTGGAGATGCAGAGAATTTTGAGCTTATTGCTTACGGGGTTGTATTCCCTTGGGGATTTTTCTTTTTAATGCGGATGTTTGGTCAGCGGGTTGGTCAAGATCCCGACCCGTGGTCGATCAGGCCCATCGTCCCAAGATGCTGTTTCTTTGCTAATGAGAATGTACGAGGATATCATTCGACTTCAAGATGTTCTTCTGGGCATTCATGTGATTGAGATGGTGTTTGGTTGCCCGTTTTGGTCAAGATTCCAATTTGCGGGCGATTGGATCCGTCATCCCATACTGTGAAGTGAGCGGAGTTCAAGACTCCTGAATTGTAGTGCTGGGGATGCTAATTTTTGTGATTTTTTTTTTTTATGTGGTCCGAATCTTTACCGGAGCGATCAGGATAGAGATTGGTTATTGAAAACACATGAAATATTTTTGGTGATTTTTGAAATATTTTGATTGAAAGCAAGGGAAATATTTTTGTGATTTTTGCAGATATTTGATGGAAATATTTTTGTGATTTTTGAAGAGATGATTTTGCAATGTTTTTGTATTTTGTGATTTTTCTGAAATGCAGGGAAAAGATATGGAATTTCCATCCACTTCCAGCTTCTACTGCTGGTAAGGCACCCGATCCATTTTACGTCAGCGAGCAAGACGAGTCTCACACAGTTAAGTGCCGTAGTTTTACATCTTCGGATGAGGGGATTTTGAGGGTTTTCAGTCAACACACCCACAAAGTTGCCTGTTCCTCATGTGCACTGCACATAGACCACGTATCGTCTGACGGACTCCTTCGGCCACAAGATGAGCCACATCCTCACATTTCCCTTAGTCAATCCAGTTTGGGGTCTTACGCTGCTCACAATTCCGTGAGGGTGAGCTCCACCTCCCCACAGCCTTAATCCCCTTCATGAGTTCTAGGAACAGGGAACATCCGTCAGCTTCAACAGCGACTTCCAACTCAAGGTTGTCTATCACGGTGCGTTCAACACGAACAGGATTGCGGAGTTCTGCCCGCCTCAGCCTTTACCTGTTTAAAAGATTCCAGACACCCGTACGATCAAGTGTCAGCCATGTCTGGAACAGGTTAGGAAAAAAAAAGCCCCCGAGAAGTTAATCCCAGTGTAGTTTTAGGTCTTCGGACCACTGGGGATAAATTGGTGGATCAAAATTGGTGATGAAAACTTTTTTTGTTTTATAATGTATATATTTTTTTGTTTTGAAAAAGTTCCAGACTTCAACTCGAGTAATCGAGATTGACACTGGTTTTTATGGAAAGCTTTAAAATATTTTTGGTATTTTTGAGATGATCCGGGTTATCGAACCATGATCCCAACGGTCGAGGCCGATGCCGATTTTTAGTTGAAAGTGAGAAAGGTCCCCCGAGAAATTAATCCCAGTGTAGTTTAAGGTCTTCGGACCATGAAACTGTACAAAAGAAGGGCAAACATGTTTTTTTTTTTGTTTTTGGAAAAATGTCCGGTGTCAGCGGATGGACAATCCAGACTGATGCCGGTTTTTATTGAAAATCTCTCGGGATGTCGATCCCGACGTAGTTTAAGGTCTTCGGACCCAGACTTTAAAAGAGGAAAGACATTTTTTTGTTTTTCTTTTTTTTTGAAAAAAATTCTGGGTCATCGATTCTGATTTTGATGGTCGAGATCGATACCCATTTTTATTAAAAATCCCTCGGGATCTTGATCCCGACGTAGTTTAAGGTCTTCGGACCACAACTTTAAAAGCGGGGCTAGTAATATATTTTTATGATTTTTGAAAATGTCCGGAGTCATTGATCTTGAGCAAACAAGACCGACGCCGGCTTTTATTGAAAATCTCTCGGGATGTTGATCCCGACGTAGTTTAAGGTCTTCGGACCAGAAACTGTATAAGTGATGTATATATTTTTTGGTTTTTCTGAAAATGTCCGGAGCCACCAGATCTGGAAGAAGACTGATGCCGGTTTTTATTGAAAATCTCTCGGGCTCTTGATCCCGACGTAGTTTAAGGTCTTCGGACCAGAAACTGTATAAGTGATGTATATATTTTTTGGTTTTTCTGAAAATGTCCGGAGCCACCAGATCTGGAAGAAGACTGATGCCGGTTTTTATTGAAAATCTCTCGGGCTCTTGATCCCGACGTAGTTTAAGGTCTTCGGACCAGAAACTGTACAAGTGAACAGTAATCAAGGGCGAAGATTCTTGGGATTCTTCTTGGAATGGTTTGGATCATCTGGTCATGCCTTTGGATGGTTGAGATCATTGTTTGACCAAGTCAAATTCTTCTTTCTTTTTCTTGGAAATTCCATGGAACTTTTCCACGTCATCCACCCAATTTCTCACCCATTTCTCATGAGATGAGATCTTGGTGAGATTTTCTCTTTTTTCTCACCATTCTCTTCCATCACTTCATTCTTACATGAAGGTACAAGATTCACTTGCAACCACCCTTCCCAAGGAGGAGTTCTTCCCAAGGAGAGGGAGAGGGAGGTCGTTTCACCTAGGTAGAGGCTAGGACGGCCTCCCATGGGCCGCCCGCCCGGTCTCTGTCTCCTGGTCTCTTCAGGGGGCTGGGTAAAAGGGTGCCCTCCCCTTTTCTATATAACATGGGGCACCCTCCCCCCCTCAAACGTGCAATCTCTCTCTTCTCTCTCTCATACTCTTTCTTTCTTCAAGTTTCCTCTCTCTTCTTTGGTGGTCCTTTGCTCTTTTCAAGTGGTGGGCCTTAGAGAAATCTTGGGACCGCAAGGTGGTCCTTCTTTGGTGAGTGGTAAAGGTATGGACCACTTCCTTTCTCTTTCTTGTCCTTTTCCATCTTCATTGTCTCTTCTCATGATCCTTTTTCTTTTTCATGTAGCTATTCAAAGGGGTGTGAAGGTGGGCCCAAGCATTCTTGATCTTTTCTTAGATCTCAAGTCTTTCAAAGGTGGTGCTTGGAGAAGGACATTGCAAGCTCTCCACTTCATCATTTTTCCTTTTTCACACTCCCTCCATGTGCATGTAAAGAGTAATTTTGCCATGTCATCAAGTGTGCATGGCAAAATACTCTATCTTTTTCATGGGAGTTGGGCCTCTTTTCATGTGTATCAAATGGACTCAAAGTGAAGTCATGGCCCTTGGTGTATTTGATGGGCCCAATGCTTCATTTTGGGCTCCCTCTTGCTTTCTTTCTTTCGTCATTTCCCTTGGAATTCTCCTTTCTTTTCCATCTTTTTTTTCAAGATTTGGGCCCATGGGCATGGTAGGGCCCATCTCAAGTTTTGGGCTCATGGGGCTCACTTTGGGTGACCCCATCTTTCTTTACATGTGTATGGATCAAGGTGGCTAGCCCATTCTTCATTTTGGATCTCAAGTGGGCTAGTTTTCCTAGGTGGGCTTATATGGACAAGTAGCCCAAGTCTTCCACTATTTCTTTGATTATGATGTACATCTTTGCACAAAGTGTGGTGGGCTCCTTGGAGTTTTTTATGTGGATGGGCTTTTGGGCCTTCATTGAAACTTGGGCACTTCTTTGAACCATGTGTGCCCCACTACACTTTGTCCATGTGGATTTTTTATTTTCATGCTCTTTTCTTGATGGATGAAGGACTTGAGTTACTTGACCATCTACAAGTCCCATGAGTGAGTTGTTCCCACAATCTCACTAAGTTCAAATGGCTTTCTTTGTGGTAGGATTGTGGTTTTCAAGAGTTTCCCTTAGATGTTATCAACCTCAAATGGATGATTCTCAAGTGAGCTACCCATACAACCATGGGTCCTTGATCTTTTCTTTGGGGACTTGGTGGGTCATCCACTATCATTCTCAAGTATGAGTGGTTTTTCTTTCCATTTGTGGGAAAGAATGATACCCATAGGTTGCCCATTTTTGTCCCATGCCTTGGGACATTTTGGATTTTGATATTCAAGTGGGCTATGTGTACCATTCTTATCCATTTTCATAATGGTTGGGTGACTCATCAAGCCATGCTCTTTTGTGCTCAAATGGTCTCCCTTTTGGTGAAAAAGTTGGTGCACATAAGTTGCCCAAACTTGCCTTTTCATGGGCATTTTCAACTTTGATTCTTCATGTGGGCTATGTGCATCGACTTTCTACCCTTAGCTTCTTTGATTCATATGTTTGTGGGTAGACCTCCTTGTTGTATTCTCATGGTCAAAACTTTCATCAAGATGAGGCACATAAGGTTGCCCATGGTTAACCCATGAATGGGTTCTCATATTCTCCAAAGTGGGCTATGTGCTTTCTCCAATCCATTGAGATGAGGCATTTGGGTTGCTCTTGGGGGCCCGTTTCCTTTCTATTCCCTACTTGTCCATGCATATGTGTAAAAAGATGGAGACATCCTAAGTGAGAATCATGACCTTGGCATAAAAGTGAGTCAATCCTTGGCCACATGTGGACTTTGAAGAGGAACTTCTCATGTGCAGTAGGACTCTCATCCTTAGTTGATTTCATGGCACTTGAGTGCATTTGTTGTCCAAAATGTGTCCTTGGATGATGGACTTTTCTTACCTGAGGCATGCCATGCCACCTTCTTTAAGGCAGGCCTTACTTTTTCCAATGGATCCAACACATATCCTAAGTGACACATGGAGTTGGACTTTAGATTTTGCATTTGAATGTGAGTCCAATCCCATGGGTTTCTTGGATGAGAATTTGGATTTTAATGGGTAAAGGATAGGGACTCACCTTGCCAAGCTTGTAGGATTCCATGGCGGATGGTACCAGGGGCCACCAAGTGGTTGACGAGGATGATCCTGCTTTCATTGTCCGCCGGGGGGACCACATGTGTTCCCTAGCTATGGAGCATCAACCTCTTCCTGCCATCAAGGGTCGAGGGTACCAGGGATCGCTGGGACAATTGGATGAAGGAGCCACAGCCCTTGCTTGAGCGAGTACTAGATGGTACTCCTTTTGCTGGCCTCCTCACCCTACGCTTCCATAACAACGACGCCAACCGCATGATGCTTGCGGCCCTTTGTGAGAGGTGGCGGGATGAGACCCACACCTTCCAGCTTCCTTGTGGAGAATGGGGGATAACCCCTTTGGACATTTACATGCAGATAGGTTTCCCATTTCATGGGGTAATTGTCCCTCAAGTTAGCTCTTTAGCTCCCCTCTCTTCCACTGATTGGCTGCGGCTTGTCGGTGACGTCCCTCCTGAGGGTGAATTCCAAGGCCATCAAGTGAAGATGCGATGGTTTTACAATAATTTTGCTTCCGTCGTCCCTACCACCGAGCGAGAGGCCCTCCACAAGGCGCGGGCCATGATCACTTATGCTTTTGGATCCTTTCTTTTTTGCCATGCGAATGAGAGAGTTGATCCTAAATTTCTTCGTTTAGTCGAGGATCTTCATCACCCCTATAACTGGAATGGGGCCATCCTGACCCGTCTCTTTCAAGGTCTGGACAAGACCTGTCGGCATAGCCGGTCCTTCACAGGCTTCTGGCCTGTTGTTGAGGTACCTCTTCTTTCATCCTCTTTGGAGCCGTTTGCCTCCTTTCTCTCTCTGATCATTAAATGTACTTTCATCCAGACCTGCTTTTATGACCATTTTCCGCATCTTGCGCCGAGGATGCGAGATGACATTGAACCCGCTCAGTATCGCCACATGTACTGGCATCAGCAGAATCGTCAGCGGAACTCCCGAGTTCCCGGGGACAATTGGCGTGCTGATATAGACGGGCTGACCGTCGAGGACGTAAGTATCTTGCTTGTCTTTGTCCTTGTACTGTACTTGTAACTGATCGTGGTAACCTCTTCTGCTGCAGTTTGCCCGGATGCCGTACGCTAGTTTCCCTCTCTACTACACACCCCAGCGCGTGGAGGCATATGATGCTTCATGTCTCCGTATTATGCTTTTTGACGCTGAGTCCTTCCAATGGTACTTGGGAGAGAGATTGCTTCGGCAAGTCACTGGGGTAGCTCGGGTCCCCTGTTCTGCACCTCCTCCAGCTGCTCGGATGCCAGCTGATGAGAGAGTTGAGGCTCTGGTGGGCCAGCCTGGCTTCCGTTTCACGATCCCGGATCGTGATTATGACGAGTGGTATCTGCTATTTGGCCAGGGGCCTTTGCTTCCTTCGCTTTACGTTCCAGGTGGCCGTCGCAGGTATGCTGGAGGTTCAGTGACTGCTCCTTTGATGGATCTTTATCGTCGGGAGCGGGACGCGAGGAGGGGCGATGATGATTATGTTGGTGACTTGTAGCTGGCTCTGCTTTATATGGCCTTGTACTTTTGTTTTTGTCCCCTTTTGTATCAAGCCCTTTTGGATGAATATACAGGCTTTGATTTCTCCCAAATTCCTTGGTGATGTCTGTATGCTTTGACTCTTGACTCATTCCTTCATGATTTGAGACTGCTTAGTTGCATGGGTGATGACTTGAATGGTTCAGATTGCTTGATTAGGCCTTGTGGGCCCACTTGATGTTTAGATCTTGGATTTTGGCCCTTCTTTTGATGATCGAACCTTTGATCTTGCTGCTCCAGGACTTGTGTAAGCTTTCCAATGGTTTGGATTCTGATGATCTAGCCCTTGAATGGTTTAGATTGATAGATTCGGCCCTGTGGGCCCATTTAAAACCTTGGTTTTACTTTGGGGCATCTCTTTTGATGATTTGTGAGGCTAGGAATGCTTCTCATGGTGTGGATGATGGCTTGAACGTCTCTGATCGCTTGATTTGGCTTTGTGGGTCCACTTGATGATTAGATCTTGGATTCTGGCCCTTCTTATGATGATCAAACCTTTGGTCTTGTTGTTTGACGGCTCATGTAGGTTCTTCAATAGTTTAGATCGTGATGATCTAGTCTTTGAATGGCTTGGATTGCTTGTGGCCCCCACTTGATCACCTTTCCTTCTCTTTGGCTTGATCAGCCCTATTCCGGTCACATTGCTTCATGATTGGACCAGTGGAGCACCTTTTGTATGATCTTGATCATCTTCAGTCGAAATCGGGAGTGGACCGGAGCCTTGGGCGGCCCACGGAGCGCCATCTGCTGATGTGGACTGTCAGCCTCACCTACCAAAAGCCCTGGAGCCAATCCCGCGGAGAGAGGGGAACCGCGTCCGTACGGGCGGCCCAGGGCAGGCCGCCCAGAGCTCGCCTCTTGAGCGGCCTGGGCTGGCTCTGGTTCGGACATCCTCTGCTGTCTGTTGCTGCTGTCCCCACATTCCCTGTACTGGACCGTTCGATTCCAGCCATGAATCTTCTTGTCCCCTTGTCTTTTCTCTTCATCTTGTCTTCTTCTCATTTTGTCCTTTCTTGGGCAATGGATGGTGGGGATTTATGGGCTGTGGGGGCTGTCCAAGATGGGTCCCACACTTCAGATCTTCAACTGAGCTTTGATAATGGGGAAATGCCTTTAATGGATGGGGTAGATGGGGCATTAAGAGGGGGCATTGATGAAGAGCTTGGGATGGTGGTTGGTGGAGCTTTGAATGGCTCCATTAATGGTGGGATGGCTGGATTTTCCGATTTGAATGGGCCCCTCATTATGGGAGGAATGGATGGTATGGATGAGATGATGGGATGGGACATAGGTGAGGCTATGCATCCCTTGAGTGTGGGCCCCATGGATGATGTGATGGACGGTGATGATGGGACTATGAGGGACATAGATGGGCTGATCTCATGTCTGGATGGTATGGATGGCTCAGATGGTACCTTTGACGGTTTGGATGCTCTGGATGAGGGCCAGGATGTGCGGTATACTTCTTTGGGCGGTCTTGATGTGATCATTGATGATGTCCCCTTGATGATGGACGGTGTAGATGCCTCGGTGATCCCCTTGATCGGCCAGGATGATGACTGGATACATGATTTTCTGTTGGAGGGGGCCGCAGGTCCGGATCTGACCATTGATTCTTCGATCGGGGTAACCGAGACCCTTTTGGATGGTTCAGATGTATTCTTTGACGGTCAGATTGGTCAGGATGCCACGATATGCGGTGTGATCTTCACTGATAGTCCTTTTGGTTGGGAGCATTGTCCTTCCTTTGGTCATTGGCCCTTTGCGCATTCTGTTCATGAGGTGGGCGAGTCTTCTCATGCAGCTGAGATTATGACAGTTTCAGATGGCGATGCGACTATATCAGACATAGCCGCCACTGAGGGCCGATCAGGGGTTGTCGAGTCGGCAGAGGTTCCAGCTTTTCCTTCTCCTTTGCCTGTTGACCTTCCGATCCTTGATGAGTTGTCCTCGATTTCTGGGCCTTTTGTGCTGGAGGGGATACCGGTGAGGACTTGTCAGCTGCTTCCTCGTTCTTCCTGCTCGCCACGACTGCTTGCTTGGCTTGATAGCTTGTCAGCTTATGAGATTCGAGATTTGGAGTCTTATGGCTTTGGCAGTCTGATTCATATGGCTAGAGTTGACATTGACTGGAGGATGCTCGGAGCTGCCTTGATTGACTGGGTCCCTTCGTTGAACTTGTTTGCGTTCAACGATATGGAGATGGGGCCTTCTTTGGAGGAGCTTGCACGCTTGACAGGCTTACCCTTGGATTATACTCAGTATTTTTCGCCGAAGACGTCGCCGAAGACTGCTACACCGCAGAACTGGTTTGGGATCCCCTATCTTGTTCGGCCTGCAGCTAGTGGCCAGGATGCTGTAGTGTTCTCTTTGGACCTGCTGTATGATCTTTTTTCGGGTCCCCAGAGTACGGCTGGTTCTACCTTTGCTCGGAACGCACTGATGTTTTGCTTGATTGCTGAGGTGCTGTTCTCGGGATGGCGCAGGTCCCAGACTCCTTTGCTTTTCGAGGTGATGAGCCGAGCTGTCCGTCGGCAGGGGATCATTTCTCTCATTTTGGCCGAGCTATTTGACGGGCTGACTGACTGCGCCCTTGGTCGTACTCGTGTTCTTCGCGGCTGCTGTGCCTTCCTGCAGGTATTCTTTCTACACCTTTTTTTTTCTTGCTTTGTTGGGGATTGCTTTGCTTTAGCTGAACTTCTTTCGTTTTCTGTGATCAGGTCTGGCTATGGGAGCGCCTTTCTCTGACTGTTTCTGTACCTCTTCCTGGCATCCCGGGCTCTGACATTATGCGTTATATCATCGAGTTCCTTCCTCATACAGCCAGGATGAGCGAGCCCCTGTATCGCAGGATGTTCGCTGAACTTCGTGACTGGAACGTTCGTTGGGAGTCATCTTGGCTTTCACTTCCTCCAGTGCTTTGCGATGCACACTGCCATCCTCTGATGTTGGTAGGCTTTCGATCCTACTTTTCTTACTATCCGATCCGGTTCCTGCGGCAGTTTGGGTATGAGCAGGATGTTCCTCATTTTGCTTTCACGGGTATCGGGCGTCGAGTACTCCCCTCTAGATCTTCTGACTTCAGGACCCGGATTGATTGTTCCTGGGCGAGTTATTTGACAGCTGATTTGTTGGGATTTGAGCTACGGAATTTTCCGATGGCGACCGCCCCATATCAGTATTGGGTTGCTGAGCAGTCTTTGTATCGACGTATCCCTTGTTGGCACCAGACTGCCGATGAGGATGAGCAGGATATTCTTGGAGATGCTGGCTCTTCATCTGGTTCATATGAACCTTTTGAGGAGCGCCCTTTTGTCGATCCTGGCTTCCTTTTGGCCACTCATGGCCATCTGCTGTCTGAGATCTCTGCACTTCGGTATCATTGCGAGATGATGTCGAGGAGATTGGCTGCCGATCAGAGATTGTCTGATGAGGAGACAGCGATCCGTACCCTTGAGCGCGATGAGGCGCATTACCTGCGTATGGAGGTGAGCAGGTTGAGAGCGAGACTATCTTTTTATGAGTCAGAGGTCTCACCTGATGTGGCCGAGGAGGAGGGTAGAGATTGATTGTGTTGGCCACCTGCACACTGATTTTTGCATATATGATTGATGATGATGCATTTTTTTGTATTTTTGAAAGAGATGATATGTGTAAGAGAAATATAATGCATTTAATTGAAAAGAGAAAAAACTGTTTGAAAATCTACTGTGCCATGAGTTGTCTTGTGAGTGTGTCTGGATTTTGTGTCGGGATATAGGAATCAGAACTGGGGCTCGGTCAATGATTTGACCGATGTCTCGAGATTCGATTTGCTTGATCCTTTGGTTCCCTAGAGATGTAGGCAATGGAAACTCTTGCTTCCTGAGATTGTCAGAGTTTGTAGAGCTCTTCGTTCCTGACTGCGCTTCTTCTTGTTCTTGAACTGTAACTGCTTGAACTGATCTGGACCGTCTGCTTTCTTGGTACCTGCACTTTTATTTTTTCTTTTTTCTTTTTTTTTTTCATTTTGAGCCATTTTTGCCTGCAGTGCTCTTTCGAGTTTTCACCACAGCCGGCTTTTTTCCCGTCATTTTTGCCCGTGGCGCCCTTTCAGGTTTTCACCACGTCCCGGGTATTTGGTCTTGCCTGCCCCTTGGCAGCTGTGCTGTTTTTACCCTTGGCGCCCTTTCAGGTTTTCACCAAGTCCGCTGTATGCCCACTGTTTTTACTCGGAGCGCCCTTTCGGGTTTTCACTCCGCCCTCTTTGTTTAGGCACACATTTTCTTTTTTCTTCTTTTTTTTTTCTTTTCTGGATCTCTGGATAACTGCGGCGGCTAGAGGTCGGGAATCCGTCATTGCCGGCCGATGGCAGTCCTTCAGCCCTTATCCTGAGTTACGATAATAGAGCTGTCGGTCTTTGCTAAAGACCCCTCTGAGATGGATGGATGGATGACTGTGTTTCTTCTTGGGTTGATTTTTTCTTGGGTGCCTTGCTTTGGCTTCCCTTTTTCTTTCTCTTTTCTTCTTTTCTTTTCTTTTTCTTTTTCTTTTGCATTCTTTTTCTCTTTTTTTTTCTTTTTGAATCCCCTTATTTGAAACACTTGTTGGTGGACGGGAATGATTTCTCAGAGGTCTTAGCTTCGACCTCTTGACTTCAGCTCTATTAAAGTAACTCTTGATAAGGTCAGAATGACTTACCCGTGAAAGATCTTCACGTTGTCGGCGTTGGTTGGCTCAGGAAGATCCACCCCTCTCATGCTGGTGAGTCTGAGGGCGCCTCCAGGAAGTACTTCTCTGATGATCAGTGGCCCGTCCCACGAGGGTTTGAACTTTCCTCTGGGATCTGGAAGGTGCGACGGTAGAATCTTCTTCATGACCATGTCGCCTACCTTGAAGCTCCTTTTTCGGACTCTCTTGTTGTAAGCCCGAGCGATCCTTTTCTGATAGCACTGTGAATGACTTAGTGCACGCATGCGTTTTTCATCTGCTAGCTGCAACTGATCAAATCTGGCCCGTTGCCATTCTCCTTCTTCAATTCCGCTTTCGAGTAACACTCGGAGTGATGGTATTTCCACCTCGACTGGTAGGACTGCTTCCATTCCGTAAGTAAGCTCGAAAGGAGTAACGCCCGTAGCAGACCGTACAGACGTTCGATAGGCCCAAAGTGCATATGGGAGCATATCCGACCAATCTCGATATGTCACGACCATCTTCTCGAGTATCCTGACGATTGTCTTGTTTGCGGCTTCTACCCCACCATTCATCTGGGGACGGTAGGGGCTTGATCGATGACGTTGGATCTTGAACTTGCTGAGGAAGTCATCCATCTTCTTGTTGACGAACGGGGTTCCATTATCTGTGATGATGGCATTAGGGACTCCATACCGGCATATGATGTTGTTCTTCATGAATTTGATCACATGAGATGCTGCAATCGTGGTGTAGGAGGCTGCCTCTACCCACTTGGTGAAGTAGTCGACTGCCACAAGTATGTACTCGTGACCATCTGATGCTTTGGGACTGATCTTGCCGATGATGTCGAGTCCCCACATGGAGAAGGGCCAGGGGGTGGTCAGGTTGTATAACTCTGATGATGGGGCATGGATTTGATTCGCATGCTCTTGACACTTGAAGCATTTTCTGACGTGCTTGCAACAGTCTGTCTCCATGGTGAGCCAGTAGTAGCCGAGTCGTAGAATCTTCTTTGCCATCATGTGCCCATTCATGTGTGGGCCACAGATTCCTTCGTGTATTTCTTTCATGATCTTTGCAGCTTCTGTTTCATCGACGCATCGGAGGAGGATGTGATTATAGGATCGCTTGTAGAGAACTTCGCCACTGATGGTGAACTGGCCGGCCAAACGTTGGATGGTTCGGCGATCTGTTGCTGTTGCTGATTCTGGATACTCCTGGGTTTCGAGATATTGCTTGATGTCGGCATACCAGGGTTTGTCAGGGACAGCTTCGGCTTCTTCTATTTGCAGGCAAAAAGCAGGTTCTTCTTGAATTTCGACTGTGAGCTCCCATTCTGAAGCTCCTTTTGGGATCTCGAGCATTGATGCGAGCGTGGCGAGAGCATCTGCAAACTGGTTCTTGGCTCTGGGCATGTATGAGAAGGTGATTTCCTTGAATTCTTCGATCAGATTGTCAAGATACACATGATATGGTATCAACTTCTCGTCTTTGGTCTTCCATTCGCCATTGGTCTGATTGATGATAAGCTGTGAGTCTCCAAATACTCGTAGCTTCTTGACGCCCAAGATTATGGCTTCCCTTAAGCCAGCGATGCATGCTTCGTACTCTGCCATGTTGTTGGTACACTCGAATGCGATGCGCCTCGAGATAGGAATAGGGACATCATCTGGAGAGTAGAGGATTGCTCCAATACCACTCCCTTTAGAATTTGCTGCGCCGTCGAAGAATAATGTCCATTCATCTTTCTTCTTCTTTTCATCCTCTTCAATGAGCAAGAGATCTTCATCAGGAAAGAACGTCTAGAGTGGTTGATAATCTAGGAGAGAGTGAGCCGCAAGATGATCGGCGAGGGCCTGTCCCTTGATTGCCTTTTGAGTGACATAGGTGATGTCAAACTCAGACAAGAGTAGCTGCCATTTAGCTATCCTTCCAGTGAGTGCCGGCTTCTCGAACAGGTACTTGAGCGGATCCATGTGAGCGAGGAGGAGAATAGGGAATGCAATCATGTATTGACGGAGTCGCTGAGTTGCCCAGACTAGGGCGAGGCAAGTCTTCTCGATCGGGGAATACCTGGTCTCGTAGTCGGTGAACTTTCGACTCAAATAGTATATTGCTTGTTCCTTCTTCCTGGTCTCGTCGTGTTGGCCGAGGACACAGCCAATGGCTTCTGCTGCTACCGAGATGTATAACAATAGTGGTCGTCCAGGAGCGGGCGGCACTAGGACTGGAGGATTCATGAGATACTTCTTGATGCGGTCGAAGGCGACTTGGCAATCATTATTCCATTCTTTTGGGACGTTCTTCCGAAGGAGCTTGAATATGGGCTCACAGATAGGTGTGAGCTGTGCGATGAAGCGACTGATGTATTGAATTCTGCCGAGGAAGCCACGAATTTCTTTCTCTGTTCTAGGAGGGGGCATCTCGATGATTGCTCTGGTTTTGGTCTCGTCGACCTTGATGCCATCCTCGCTCACCATAAAGCCGAGGAGCTTACCTCCCACTGCACCGAAGACACATTTCTGAGGGTTGAGGCGAAGCTTGTACTTTTCTAATCTGTTGAATAACTTCTTCAGATCTTCAAAGTGTCCTTCAATTGTGCGAGATTTGACGATCATGTCGTCCACATATACTTCGAGCTCTTTGTTCATCATGTCGTGGAATAGTGCTGTCATTGCTCGCTGATATGTTGCTCCTGCGTTCTTCAGACCGAACGGCATTACCCTGTAACAGAAGGTTCCCCAGGGAGTGATGAACGATGTCTTCTCGCGATCTTCGACGGCCATCTTGATCTGATTGTAACCTGAGAACCCGTCCATGAATGAGAAGATCTTGTATCCAGCGGTGTTGTCTACCAGAGTGTCGATATGTGGCAAAGGGAAGTCATCTTTTGGACTGGCTTTGTTGAGATCTCGGAAGTCGATGCACATTCGAACCTTGCCGTCCTTCTTCGGTACTGGCACGATGTTGGCGAGCCATTCAGGGTAGTTGGAGACTACCAAGAATCCCGCGTTGTACTGCTTGATGACTTCATCTCGGACTTTCAGAGCCCATTCTGGCTTCATTCTTCGAAGTTTTTGCTTCACTGGCTTCATATCTGCCTTGGTTGGCAGATGGTGTACAACGAGCTCTTCATCGAGCCCCGGCATGTCTTCATATGAGAACGCGAAGTTGGACAATCTTGGAGCTAGGAACTCTATCATTTTCTGTTTCATCTCAGGTGGCAACGATTTTCCAATGCGTACTTCCCTAGGGATCTCAGGCGTCCCCAAGTTTACTATCTCGAAATCATCGGCTATAACATTGGCTTTAGATTCGAACTTTTTGAGGAGATCCTCTAGTTCGGGAGCTGGATCATCATCTTCCTCGTCCCGAGCTTCGTCTAGACCCATGAGCTCAAAGTCTAATTCGATGTCGAAATCATATGATTCGACTTCAAACTCATGCGACTCTTTAGACGAACTTGGCACACTATTGAATGCAGGGAAAGAAATATTTTTTGATTTTTGAGATTTTTCTGAAATTGAGATGCTAGATGTTTTTGGTTTTTGAAAGTTTTTGATTTTTTTTGGCTTTTCGAAATTCGCGGGACTTTGAACAAGCGGGCATTGCAGACCATGATTGATCCCAACTTGTTCCAAAGTTCCGGTCGCTGCCTAAACAGGCGTTTTTTTTTGGAAGCCAGAGCCCTCAGATGGCTCTTTGGCTGATTCAAAAGTGAGGGGAACAGATGACCATTCGGGACCCCACACTTCCTCCCCTGAAGAGGTGGGGGTTGATGATTTGGGCGAAGAGTCACGATATGGCCCAATGACCATGACTTCTTGCTGGTCAGGTTCGAGATCTGAGTCGTACTCAGTCCCTCCCGGATCACTTACCTCGCATTGCAGTTCGTCTGGTTCCACAGCTAGACACAAGTTTGGAACCTGGACATCAGACCAATCTAGGGCTGGCCACTTCCCTTTCTTGGTCCAATGGATGGGCTGCTTCTGCCCCTGGCTGATGATTGATGATGTTGACTTTGCAGAGATGGGCAAGTCGTGCCCCTTGCTAATTGAAGTGGGCAGGTTGTGCCCCTGGCTGATTGAAGTGGGCAGGTTGTGCCCCTGGCTGATTGAAGTGGGCAAGTTGTGCCCCTGGTTGGGAGCAGGTGTCAGAGTAACCTGGTCCTGAAGCTGCTGTATTTGTCTTCCTTCTTCGTCTTCATCATTTCCTCCTTCTTCTGGAGGCTTAGAGGGTTCGAGAATCTGATCCCATCGAATGGGGGGCCACGTAGCCCAAACTAGGCTCATCGGGAGGCCTTTGTGTAGTGCAGTCGGTTGATTCCCTCCTGGATCTTTGCAAGGTTCTCCTGGCTTGACGAATTGGATGGGTGAGCACCGCAATTTCTTCCTCCTTTTGTCCATGAAGGTTGCCCTGTATCCGAGTCCCCACTTGCGTTGGTTATATACCAGCGGTACCTTTCTGGACTTGAAGTGGTTCTTCATTCGATATTTGAGGCTCAGACGCTCTGCCGGTGAAAAGATACGGTCCACCCTTATCGGTTCTGGATTGGCGATAGAGTTCACAGTCTCGAATTCGAAACTGTGAAACGGGATGTCTTCTTCAGAGTGCTGGATATCGATGACCGGGATGTCTGGTTCAGTGGCAGTAGCATTGGAAGGAATGATGAGCTCCTTCTCTGCATGGATAGAGATCACTTGATTTCCACAGATATACTTCACTCGTTGATGCAGGGTTGATGGCACAGCTCCAACCTTGTGCAGCCACGGTCGTCCGAGCAGCATGTTGAAAGAGGCTGATATATCCAGGATTTGGAATGTGACGGTAGAAACTTCTGGACCTATCTGTACCTCTATGTCGACCTCCCCTTCCACTGATCGGCGGGTGTTGTCAAATGCTCTGACGCATATGGTGCTGGGTCGGAATGAAGAAGGACTGATTCCCAGGCGTTCCGCGGTCTTGAGTGGGCAGACATTTAAGCTTGAGCCATTATCGATAAGGACCAGCGGAACACAGAGGTCTTTGTATCGTAAGGCTATGTTGAGGGATCGCCCATGATCTCGTCCCTCTGGTGGCAACTCATTATCAGTGAAGGTGATGGCGCGCGGAGCCAGTAGCTGTCCAATCATCAATGCAATCATCTCTGGTGCCGTATCGGAGGAGACATGAGCATCATTCAAGGTCTTGGCAAACATTTCTCGGTGTATGCGAGATGTGCAGAGTAGCTCCCATACTGAGATTTGTGCAGGGATTGACTTGAGCTGAGTTGCTACATCGTATGCGGCTTCATTTTTGCTGCCGAGGCCTGAGAGGACGCCTTTGGGATCTCCTCTGTTTTGATTATCCCTTCGGATGCAACGCCCGTTGGGATTCATGTTTCCCACTTCCACACATTCTGGATAGTGCCATGGAACCTCTTTGTAGTTTTCCTCCCTTTTGCCTTCTAGGACCACTGGTTCTTGCAACGGTGCTGGTGTGGGTACCAGATCTTCCTCGTATAGAGCTTTTGCCTTGAGAACTACATTGTTGCCTGTGCTGAAGGGGTAGTATCGAGGCTTGTCTTCATAGACCACATAAGGTCGTGGTCCTGGCTTGATTGTTCCTGGAGCGGGAGGCTCCCATGGAATGAATACTGGTCCTCTTGATATGGCAGGAGGTTTCTCTGTTCGTCTCAGCTGCCGTAGCGTGATTGACACGCCTCTGGGGTTTGCCCCTTGCAATACGACTGGCTCGACTGGAAGAGCTCCTTCCAATACCACGGGTTCTTGTTGCTGATGAGTATAATCCCTCCATAGTGGATTGGATTGTTCTTGAGTTGCCCCTTGCAAGATGACAGGTTCGTTTGTGGGTTCGATGTATGATTGTGCTCCTTCCAGGATGACTGGTTCCCAGCTTGAATGGTTGTAAGGTGCCCCTTGAACAACTGGTATATCATATGGAGGTGCTCCTTCAAGCACTACTGGCTCGGAGATTGAAGGAAGAAAGGGACTTGCCCCTTGCAAGACTGGAGGAGGATTTGTTGGCTCATAAGTGTAGGCATGAATAGACTGAATAGGGGAGAAGAAGCGATCGATATGGTCCCCTTCTTCTATACTATTGACTGCAGGGCCACGAGACGAACTAGGGTCCGTTGGATGCTGAGGCAGAGGATTCTGAAGGATGTTGGTGGAAGCTGCTGGAGAAGTTCCAGGGACCGAGATGACGATCTTGCGGTCATCAATCAGGTCTTGTATGGCATTTTTCAAAGTATAGCATCGATCAGTGGCGTGGCCACGTCCTTGATGGTAGGCACAGTACTCATTTTCTCGGTAATTTGGAGGCAGAGGATGAGGCGGAGGCCTAGGTGTCATCAGAGTGAGTAACTGCTTTTGTACCAGCGTAGTCATGATTTGACTAAGTGGTTGACTGAGTAGAGTGAACTTCCTGAACTCCCTGTAATTCTGCCTGTTCTGGTATGAGTATTGGCCATTTCCCCTGAACTGCTGCTGTTGTCGAGGTGGCTGTGGCTGAGGATTCGGTTGTGGCTGATATCGCTGAGGCTGATGCTGAACTTGATTCTGCTGATACTGTTGACGTCCTTGTGGGGGAGCACGTTGATTTCCTTGAGCAGCGGTGTTGATGTTGTTTACCTCTGTTGGGCGGGGAGGAGAACCATTGCGGTTTCCATTCCCGTGCCCGATAGGTCTTCCTTCCACTCTGTTCCTCTTGACTGGAGTGGCTTGATGAGGCCATGGGGAGATCGTCCCGGCCCGGATTCCTGCTTCAACTTGCTCTCCAGCACGGATCAATTGTGAGAAATTCGCATATGGATGCGAGATGAGATACCCAGATATGCCTGGGTATGTTGAATGAACAATCATGGAGATTTGTTCTTCATCGTCGATGGGTGTCCGCATTCTGGCTGCCATAGCTCGCCAACGTCCCACATAAGCTGATAGTGTTTCATCACTCCTTTGCCTGAGTGCTGCAAGGTCGGCTCTTCTGGGTGCCATGTTGAGATTATATGCGAATCTGTCGACGAAAGCCTGGGAGAGCTGTTCCCATGTTCTGATGCGGTGGCAGTCCAATGAAGTGTACCAATCTAGGGCATCGCCCTTCAGAGATTTTTGGAACAATCGAATGAGGGCCCCTTCGTTTCCTGAGATTGCACTCAGCTCTCCACAGAAGGCCTTGAGATGTGCTGTGGGACAACCGCTGCCGTCGTATCTTTTGAACTTTGGAACCTCAAAGTTTTGAGGTACCCGAGCATCTGGGAAAGGACACAAGTCTCTGAACTTGGTCGAAGGTAAGTCGATTCCTTGCTGTCGCTGAAGCTGATTTTGCAAGATCTGGAACTGCTCCCGCAACTCGTCCAGTCCTGAGTGATCTGTTCGAGCGACTGGTGCCTCCTGGAATAAGGCACGTTCTTCTTCGGCATAGTGGTCGATGTCTTCGACCCTATGGGCTTGCTGAAAAGCAACCGCGGGTTGCTGAAATTGGTTTGATGATTGAACTGGATTCTGATGAACTTGAGCTTGAAAGGATTGTAACTGAACTGGAGATTGTACTGACGGTTGAACTGGAACTTGCTGGAAATTAACTGGATTTTGCTGAATTGAAGATTGCTGGAAATTAACTGGATTTTGCTGAATTGAAGATTGCTGGAAATTAACTGGAATCCCATCGGCGGGGATGTGCTGGAATTGAAAAGTGCTCCTGTTTGCAGGAGGCTGAGATGCTGGGAAGTGACCCCCTTGTTGGGTATTCGCCACTGTCCGCTGATTGATGTGGGCTTGACACTGACCCCCATTGTGGGCATTCTCCAGTGCTGTCCCTGTTGCTGGAAATTGAATTGAAATCCCATCGGCGGGGATGTGCTGGAATTGAAAAGGTGTCCCATCGGCGGGGACATGCTGAGATCTACTGAGATTGTTGTTTGCAAGATTGACTGGAAGCTGACTAGATGTTCCTGCAACGGAGGTGCTCTGAGATGGCCTTGTCGTCGCAGGAAGATATTGAGAAGGATGCCCCACAGCGAAGGGCTGAGATGGCTGCTGTCGGTAGTCTTGGGCAGACTCCGATGGTTGTGCTTGATTTGAACTGGAGGCCGGGAGGACCCGGCATGGCTGCTGAGCTTGCTGAATTGGGCCAACCTGATTGTTGGCTGCAGCGGTGGTTTGTGCTTGCATGAATTGCAAGAGCATTTCTTGCATTGCTCTCATTCCTTGTGCCAACTCTTGTATGATTGGCGTATTGTCAACGGGCTGTTGCGCTGGAGGTTGCGCTTCGGCTATTTCGAGAGCAGGGAAGTGATGAGTTTCTTCTTCGTGGTCGGACATGGCTTGCTAAGCCCTAGTGCGGATTATGCTGCGGAAGGGAAATTGTCTCCGCATACGTTGAGCCCGAGGAGGCGCAATGGTGAGGACTGTACTCTACTCTTTTTGGGTTTTGGGATTTTCTATTTTTTTGGTTTTGGAATTTTCTATTTTTTTTTGTGTTTGGGTTTGGGTAGAATGCTATGCAGATGAGATTGTATGAGGATTAATGACTTTCAAGTACGGGAAGGATTCTGTTTTTTTCAAGTCGGATCACGACTAATGGGACTAGCTTATCCCCAGTGGAGTCGCCATTCTGTGGACCCTCGCCGATTTCTCCGCGCTCCCACACGACGTCGTTCTCCCTTTCCTTTCGGAAGAAGAAGAAGAAGAGGTGCGTGAGTGCGAAATCGCCGTTTGTGCCACTGGCTTGCCTCGTTCTCGAGGGCTTCGTTTGGTTGTCGTATTGAGCTGGATGTGCTTAAATGAATTTATATAAGACCAGAGTCGCCACTAGCCAGTTACTTCGAATCTACAGTCGGCTAGACCCCGTAGAAACGTTAGAGAAGGGAATCCGAAGATTCCTTCCTCTAAAATGACTCCTGTTGATCTGCGGTCAGAGATTCAAGGTAAGGGATCACGGTTACAGGGTGAGAAGAGGTTAAGCACCCCACACACTGCCCGTACCGAAGTACGGTCTCTACTTCACAGAATCGATCGAATACTTGAAAGTCTAATTTAATCCTCGTATATTCTCATGTATGATATGATGCATGAATGCGGGTCTGAACAGTAAGAGTTTCTGATGGGCAGGTTCCAACAACGGGCAAGCCCAGAGCGTACGCTCGAACTGACAGGTGCTTAATGTAAGACGTATGCAGTGTGCTTGAATGATCAAGGTGTTTTGTGGTGAAGCATGAATGCAGGTCTGAACAGTAAGAGTTTCTGATGGGCAGGTTCCAACAACGGGCAAGCCCAGAGCATACGCTCGAACTGACAGGTGCTTTAATATAAAGACATATGCAAGTGTGCTTGAGTAATCAAGGTGCTTGTAGTGAAGCAGGGGGGTTGGAAGGAAAGTAAATGTAGCACTTATGCTAGATGCAAATGAGATGATGCTGGAAAAAGAGTAGCTGGATGGACGGAGGTGTCGCAAGGGTTGGCTTCGAGTGGCTGGATCAAGACTTGGGTGGCCTGGGAGGCTTGGACCAGTGGTCAGGCTGGGCTGGACCAGGGCTAGGCTCTCCTCACTCGGGCTCTCCTTGGTGGACAAATGGGCTAAGGGTGGAGAAGGATGACTCAGACGGACGGGCTCTCTCTGGCTGAGTGGTCTGTTGAAATGAGAAGGGGAGGGAGGTATTTATAGCAGCGAGAGGGGCATTCTCGTAATTTTTTCCGGGCGGCCTGCCATGGGCCGCCCGTACGGCCGCTCCTCGGTTTCCAGCGAGTACGGCCGTTCCCTCGGGGCTGCTGTTGGACTCGCTGGTCGACTCAGTGAGTTGACTCAGCGGGTTGACTCGGTGGTTTGACTCGACGGGTTGACTCGGTGTTTTGACTCGACGGGTTGACTCGACAGGTTGACTCAGCGGGTTAACTCAGCGAGTTGACTCAGTGAGTTTGACTTTTTTTGGGTCTTTTGACTGGACTTTTTTATGGGGGGTTTTTCAGGGTGGTTTTTAGGACTGGGTTGACTGGGTTCAGGCTTGAACTGGGCTATGGAATGGGGCTTACAAGGGTGAGTTTGGCTGAGTTTGGACTTGGGATTTGGGGGTATGGTCCTCCGTTCAACCAGCTATCTCTACCAACAGTGTAGCCGAAGGTGGGGTGTCTACACCCTCCTTGATGGAATTGGTAGAATTGCCTGTGGGGCCATTTTTCCAACTGAAATTTGGATGGTTCTTCTAAGTAGAGTTATACGTGTTCCCTACCGGTCCATTAAAAGGCCTTTAATGCCCATATGCGACATTCGCTTGCTCTTATAACACCTCTTAAAACGCAGAAATTGTAGGACAATCTTGTGTAGAGTATACATTAGCACCACAAATTCCGCACACGTTATCAATGGCTTCCGTGGACTTAGTAACTCCACTTTTACTTAGTTCCATAGCCTCGACTTTTCTTATGAGGTTGGCTATCCTTGCGTTTACATCATCTTCCTCCTTAAGGATGTAAATTCCTCCTTTCTCTTTTTGCTGAAGGCTTGAGGTTACTAGACTTGTCTAAGGTATCCCATGATTGAGCATTCTCGACCAACATGTCTAAATAACTCCATGCCTCATTTGGATTTTTGCTCATGTACTCGCCATTGCACATCATCTCTACAAATTGACGCATGTTGGAATTTAATCTATCATAGAAGAAGTTTATAATTCACCAACTTTCGTATCCATGATGTGGGCAAGTGAGTAAGGATTCATTAAACATTTCCCAACTTTGAAAGAACGACTCTCCCTCTTTTCTCATAAAGTTCATTATAGATCTTCGAAGGGTATTGGTTTTATGAGCCGAGAAGAACTTTTTCAAGAATTCCTGGGTCATCTCAATCCATGCCCCAATCGAATGTGGTCTAAGAGAGTGGAGCCAACCTTTGGCTCTTTCTTTCAATGAGAAGGGAAACGATCTAAGTTTGATTTGTTCTTCAAAATATCCAAAGTGGCTCATTTAGCATTGAATTTGATAAAGTCTCTCTCTCTCTCTCATTCCTATAACAAAAAACACACTAAATTAGTCTTTTAAACCTATAAATCATGCATAATGTGTGATGAATTTAGGTTAGAAAATGCACAATTCAGAGCTCAACACACCCCCGGCGATGAATCTCAGGGCTACTCCAAATCAATCACACTCAATAGTTTGATCCTACAAGAGACTTGTAAATGTCACTAGCTTCGATGGTATGAGTCACATCAACGAATGACTCTTTGAAATTGAATTTTTTTCGACTATAAGTAGATCTTAGAGGAGCAGAAGGTTCTGTTTGTAGTATATACGTTGAAGGGTGGTGCTTCAGCGTGGTGGAAGTAACTTCAGCACGAGCAAATGAGACAGTTGAAAGCTCTAATATGATCATGGTCGTGAATGAAACAAAGGTTACTATCCCAATTCCTATACAACGTTGATGACTAAGAATTACGTACCCCAGCAGGCCAACGACTTGCGACAGGAATCCTATTGTTTTAAGCCCGAATTGCGACAGGATGTTGGATTCTACGGTGGCATGCAAAGGACCCCTTTGGAAGCGGATATCTTTCCCAAAACTTTTAAAGTGAAGGAACAATCTTTCGTAACCATATAGGACTTCGCCAATCTATCTAACGATGGTGCATCGGGTTTGGACGAATGTCATCAAAATCCCGATAGGATTTCTGACATGGAGCCTACAAGTATTAATTAAGGGTGCTCACATGGCTGATGAGGACTTGAAATTTGCACCGACTTGTGAACCTCAAGGGGACGAGGCACATTTCATATCAGAGGATTCAGAGCCTTCTCGTGTTGAGACACTTTTTTCATCCACGCAGGAAGAGTCTAATTGGTCAAGAGATGCCTATGAGTTAGACACGGCAAAGGACGTACAACCCTCCAACATCTCAACAATTGTTGAAGGAGATGGGGAGGTGGAGGAGAGTTCTACATTATTTGTACAGAACAAAGAAGAAGAACCCGTGAACATACAAGAAGATGTGAAGCCAGTGAGGCAGGAATTTAAGGAGTTTGTACTTGCCAAAATTCCTGACGATTTGTCCTCAATGCAGGGGATTCTTCTACCTCGGGTTGCATGTATCTTCAACAACCAGGATGATATGGAAGAAGAGGTTGTGATTTTTCATGTTGACGTCAAGAGGAAATCGATGAAGTCAGCTTCAGCATACTAGAGAAAAGCTAATAATTTTCCTGTGACCAACTCCTTTCATGGGCCTTGCTTCTACCCATTTAGTAAAGCAATTGGTGACCACGATAATAAAAGTATCCGAGTATGACGAAGGTGGCTGGATCCGACCTATCAAATCAATCGTCCATCCCCGAAACGATCATGGTTTGATGATTGGATGAATTCCAGTCGCAGGAGCATACTATATCGGCTCATTTTTCTAGCATGCTTCACATCCTTTAACATATTGGATACAGTCAGCTGTCATTTTAGGCCAGAAATATCCGTAACACCTAATCGTAATCCTCATTTTTCTTCTGGTCTGGTGTACCCTGCATAATCCTCCATAAACCTCACCTATAACTAGTAAAGCTTCCTTCTTGTCTAAACACCTCAAGAGTACACCATCGGCCCATTTTCGATACAATTTCCTATCAATCATAACATAATTGACATCCAATCTCCTGAGATCTCTATTGGCCTTGATTCATGGGCATTGAAAATATCCCATAATAGGCGCTCTCCAATCATCTTCCTCTATTTCAACTTGTCATATTTCCATGGTTATTTCCCACTCAAAGGCTGAGGGTAAGGATCTTCTTTGTATTGCGATCGTCTTTCGTCTGACCCGCCAAGGATATTCAGCCTCGTCGTCCATTGTGTCATTTCATTAGCATCTACATTGTGGTCTCGAGTTACATGCATCAATTCCAATGCTTCATCAAAATTGTCAAGCATCTGGGATGCCAGCGTGTAATATGGTAACCATGTTGTGCTTGTACATTTAAACAACCTTGCCATTTAATTTATCGCCAACTAAGAATCACCTACTATCGTCACCCTTCATGCACCTAATTCCATCAGTAATTCTAAACCAATATTAGTACATTTAAATTCTAGTTGAAATGTAAACTCGATTATGTCTATTTCTGTTTAGTGCAATTAGAACAATCCCTGCTCCCAAAGCCTTGTCGGTCCTAGAACCGTCAAAGATCAACTTCTAGGGCATCAACAAACGTACATGATATAGATCAAGCACTTCCAGAGAAAGCTGAATTTTCAGATCGGATGGATGGTTGGCCAAAAAATTGGCTATAGCCGGACCCTTTACCACATTTTGGGGGTATTAATTTAAGATCAAACTCAAATAAAGCCAACAACCATTTGTCAATTCGGCCACTCAGAATCAATCTATTCAACATGTAATTTATTAAATCAGTCAAAGCAACTACATGAACACTTTCAACAAATAATGTCGCAATTTGGTGGTTGTAAAGTTCAAAGACAAACATAATTTCTCAATCGCAAAGTATCCTTTTAATATTGAGTAACGTTCGACTAAGGTAGTAGATTGCGCACACTTTTCAATCATCATCCTCTTGGGTTAACAGAGCTTTAATCGATTCTGCTGAAGTAGCGACGTATAGTTTTAGAGGCCAACTGTTAACTGGTGGCATTAATACTGGCAGCTTCATCTAGTATTCATTAATACTTTTAAAAGTCAGCTAATGTTCTTCCACCTGCTTGAATTCATCACCCTGCTTTAATTTTATCAACGAAGAAAATACGTTAGTCTTTCCAGCACAATTAGAGATAAATCTTCGCATAAAATTAACCTAGCCGAGGAAATGCTATAGTTCTGATATGTTCCTCGGCACTTGAGCATTGTTAATTGCTCGAGCCTTATTTTTCTCTACCTTAATTCCTCGTTAATGTACAAGGAAGCTAAGAAAGTTACCAACCGATACCTCAAAAGCACATTTATGGGGATTCATTTTTAATTTGTGTAGTCTCATCCACTCAAATGACCTACGTAAATGAGTGAAATGATCTCCTATATTGGCTAACTTAACCACAACATCATCAATGTATATTTTCAGGAATTGGCCGATCATATCATGAAAGATGGCATTTATGGCCATCTGATATGTAGCTCATGCATTTTTTAGCCGAAATGGCATGACAATCCAGAAATAGGTTTTTAGGGGGCCGGGACACCAAAACACTATTTTTGGCACATCGTCGAGCGCAATAAATATTTGGTTGTATCCTGAATGGCCATCCATGAATGAAACTACCTTATGTTGGGCTGCTCGATTAACCAACTGATCAGCTACAGGCATTGGATATTAATCATCCTTAGGTGTAGCAATATTTAAATTCTTGAAATCGATGCATACTCATAGCTTACCATTTTTCTTAATTATTAAGACCACGTTCGAAATCCACTTGGCATACTTGATAGGCCTAATTAACCTAGCTTTCAATAGCCATTCTATTTCTTCATTTATCTTCTAAGTAACCTCTGTTGTCATCCACCTGGGTGGTTACTTATGCAATCAATACTCTTCCTTTATCGATAACTTGTGCTCAACCAAACTGCGATCCAATCCCAGCATCTCATGATGATCCCATGCAAAATAATCGGCAAACTCCTTGAACAATAAGTTAGTGAGTTCAACCTGGACTTGTGGCATGAGAAGGACGCTGATAAAAGTCGATTTGGGGCTTTGCTCGGTTCCTAGATATACTTAAACCAAGGGATCTTAAACCTGAGCCTAAGAGTCTTCGAGCTTATCAGGGGCTTTTTTCCATCTTCTTTTATCTCATCAAATGGTACAACCATATCGGCCAGGTTTACAAAACAACCATTACAATCCTTCAGACTTTCCTCAAGCCTTTTTATTCAAGTCGTAAAGTTAGCCATGTCCTCATTTACTATTGATGTATTAGTCATAGGACTTCTTCAACGGTGTATCACAGAGTCAGCCGATAGGGCACAATATCCCTCGGTCGGTCGTTATTGGGACAAATTATTGCAGTAATGTCTTGTACAATGCTGTCTGGGTTTTTTGCAACGGATATCCCAGTCAGACATCCATACTAATTTCTTCCTGTAAATTGAATTGGTCTTACCTCCTCCCAGTAGTAATAAGCCTCATTCACATTCGATATAGCTAAGAATGGCTTATTATCGTCTAGCACAAACTCGAACTTATCTTGATACCAAAATATTATAAACTGATGTAAAGATGAAGGAATGCATGCAAAAGAGTGAATTCAATCTCTCCTAAGCAAAGCATTATATCTAGATGAAATATCGACCATGAATAAAGGAGCCAATACTCCCTTTGGTGCTTATGGTCAAATCGACCAATAACACACCGTGGGTATTCATGACGCCCTCGGCGAAGTTACTAACTGTGACCTCAGATGGGATTAGATCAGCCGAGGTTTTTACCAATTTCGTCATCATCTTGGTAACCGGGCAGCCCTCAAGATGGGTGGATATATATAATGGTTTAAGATGATGGGTCATCATGTGAGTAGGTCTTTCAATTACTACTCTTTTTTAGGACGCGCCTAGCTCCACAGTAATAGTATTCACAGGTGGTGCCAAACTTTACTCTTGTATTTACCTTAACTTTGTCCGAGAGAGGAAAAGAAGCATACGGAATTACTATAGGAGGACCAAGCTCCTCCATATTGCCTACCATCTCATTGGGCTGAGACATTTTCACCTGAAAATTAGAAGGGAGAGTAAGCACCATATTCCAATCAAACACTATGGGTGGCAATGACCTAAAAACAATCTTTGAACCTAAGCATTGCCCCTAAGTGTTTCTTTACCAGATTGCTCATTGTGACTAACATTCGGTGACCCAACATTCTAGTCGATTAATGGCGTGATATCTTTCTCATAAAAGGGTGAAGAGACTTCTAATGCTTTGGTTGTGGCCATAAGTTCTTCGATCAACAGATCATCGCCTGAAAACCATTCATCGCTAAGGTAGTCTAATGAATCGTCGCCTTTCTAGGCATTAGCCAAATTAGCAGTATCAATATTGGGTCGGTTGTGCTCTTCACTTCGTTGTTCTTCCATAACCCGATCGTCCATGAAGGGTTTCAAAACAGCATCGACCGTGTTTATGGTCATCGGTTCCCCTTCGAGTTAAGGAATCTTTCAGAATCGGCATGCCTATATGGCCTCCAATCGAAACGCTTTCTCAACTTCAGCCGCTTCTCTTCTTCTAACCGCCTAACGCCATTGTCATCAGTGTTTTTGAGTTCATGTCGTCATCTCAAAGACAGCGGGAAACTTTGGATGCCTAACCCTCTTTCAGACTTCCTCCTGGGTTAGCGGAGGTTTGACCATTCTCAGTTTAAAAGGGATCTGCTAATGTCAATGGTCAGAGATGCCACCGATTCTTATGGTGGACAAGAATTTATCCTATAGGCCTCTCATAGAATAATGTATTTACCTTGCTTCATTGACCGACGTGGTGTTTCAAACCCCTGCACCTTTCTAACGCAATGCTGCATATCTACGAACTTTTATTGTTATACTGTACTACTCTCGGCTGCCCTGCCGAGCGTGCAGTCTCTGAATATGATTGATATTGTCTAGCTTTTGGCTGCCATGACATGCCCCGGTAATGACTAGGACTGAGATCTACTTTCTATCATGGTCAATCAATCCGCTGGAGGTCCAACGTGACCATGTTAGCCTCCACGACAAGCGAGAATGGATTCGTATTAATTAACATTGCTTCTTCGTCTTTTTCAAGGAACTTTAATAAACCCCAATTAATATTATCCTGGATAATGTTCATGAAAACAACACACTTGTTAGTCGAATGAGAGTGGGTCCCATGTCACTTACAATATTTGGTCTTCTTTAATTCTTTTATTGTTGATATTTTATGATTACTAGGGACTCTAATGAATTTTTCGGTCAATGGTATTTCAAATATCTTATTGAACCTTCTGCTTATTTCATCTTTAATCAACACAGAATATACAAGTGGTTTCTTCACCACTACTTCAAGGATTACAACCTCATAATTGGGATCATAATAATATGTCACAATTAACGCGTTCTTTTACCTCAAGCCTTCTTGTAGAAGTTCTTCATAATCTAGAGACTTTTTTGTTTAAGTCATACAAATCTACAAATTTCATTATAATAAATTTCTTTTCGAGCTTATATTCCAGGTTGTCTTGTGCAAATTGTACAAATTCAACCTCAGGTGTGACTACTTTACATCGACTTTTTGCCTTCTTGAACCGGGCGATGTAACTCTCGTAAGATTCTCCAGAAAATTTCTGAAAACATGTGAGATCAGCCATAATTATCTCCCTGTCTTTGGAGAAGAACTTTGCGTGGAACTTTTCTTCCAATTCTTGCTAAGTGTGGATCGAATTCGGTAACAAATTTAAATACCACATGAAAGCTACTGCCTTCAGCGAATGACCGAACAACTACAGCTTGTGGTAATCATTGTTAGCGAGTTCACTACATTGTATGGTAAATCAACCCACGAGTTTGATGGTCGATTGACCAGAATCGCCTAAAAAAAGTGCAAAATCTGGTTGATAATTCCTTAGCAACAGATGTTGTCGGTCAATCCACTCCGGGTTATGGTTTATGGTAGACCAGGATAGTATGTGGCCGAGAACATGGCCCGTTACTTCTTGAACCATTTACATAATCTGATCGTGTTCCGCTCATTGCAGTTCACCCATTGGCGGTGGATCAGGATCCACCCAATTTTGTCCTCTATGGAACAATAAATTTTTGAAAAAGTGTTGGAACGATTGCCCTCCTGGTGTGCCCTGGTTCTACACTTCAGGCGTAAAATTCATAACCTCCCTATCAGGACACCTGAATTCAGGAGGCAGAATAACGTTTAACACATCTGGAGTTGGAATGGTGTGTGCGTTCTGTTGTAATGGAGGCATCGGCGAGGGCTGGGCCACGTTATCAATAGAACTTCCTTTCACATTATATTGTGTTGGCGTGGATGTTCTCTCAATAATGACGTTTAGTAACTAATGCATGGCTTCAATTTGACTAGTCATTCATCTATTAAAATTCTTAGTTTGAACACGAAACTGCTCGGCTTAAGTATGTATCAACTATGCCTAAGCCCTCCCTTATTCTTGAACATGCTACAAACTCAGTTGTACATCCCTAAGTCTGACGCCTGTTATCTCTTCAAAAGAAGACATTCGAGATGTCGATGGCCCTCCCTGGTTACCAGGGCTCGTCGGATCAATATTTAAATTTAACATTTCGGGGGTTGTTTGGACCGGCACATCCTCTGCAGGAGGTGGTGCGGTCAAAGTTCTCTGCGAGTTCAACCCCAGCTATTCGGTTGCTTCTTCTATTCATATTTTTGCTTCACAATGTCATGCCGGTAAGTGAACAAAAGTAGGGTTCCACCGGGCATGCCAATAATGTTGTCTCGCGGTTTCAAATTCGGTTACGTGATTAGTGCGGGCATGCCAGAACCGATTGTGCGGCTCGATTCAAATCACACAACAAAGACCCCAAGTACCAAGATAAGTAGATACGTCAGAATCGACAGTATATGACCGAGATCTATGAAGATCAATCGCCTATTTACCCACTTACATAGTTATTTAAAATAATCAGGCGATGATTGGAGGGTGGGGTTCGTCTTCCAAAGATGGGTTACACATCTGCTTTCCTTACGAAAGGACTTTTTAATACAGATAAAACAAAAAAAAAAAAAAATCCTTACAATTGGCTACAAAGAGCAACTGCAAAACATCTTACTGAATAAAGCACTTGCTAAAACTAAGTTCAGCGTATGAGCGTAGACCTAAATTACAACTACAGTCACCAACTACTGAATTATTGCTACTGATTATGCTTCATAATGTCATGATTTATACTAAGGTATGTAAAGGAAAAATCATGTTAATGAAATAAAGTTGTTAATTACGCTAAGAAATGTAAAAGACATCATCCTAAGGAGCATAATGATTTTGAAAGATAGATTTTGGTTTAATTGATTGGTATGAAACCCCTTCTTTTGTCACTTTCCTCTATTATTTATAAGCTTTAATACACACACAATCTAAGGCTCATGGTGCTTAATTAATTTAGCATGATTTAGCCTTCCAAATCCTTCTTCTAAGCTTGCTATCTGTACTTACAACCGCATTATCAACTTGACCATGTCTACTCAGCCACTCTTACTTCGTGGATGCCATGGCATCATCTAATCATCGCCAACTGTACTAACATAAAATCCACCTAGGGTTTCTCTGCATATCATCACATTCATTAGGTAATTATTGTAGAATTATACTTGTCCTTTCTTTTAATTGGCTCTAGCATAATGGGGGCAAAAATAGGGTACAACACACGTTGCGCCCTTTGAACTGTCTGATCTAATCCGGTCAGATTAGCCGTGAACAGCAAGTAGTCAAATTGAATATTTATCACATGTAATTTGTTGTATAGTATATATTTTTTAAATTTTTTCTTTTTTCTATTTTACCTCAATCGTTTTTTAATTTTATTTATTTATTTATTGTTATTATTATTTTGGCCAATTTTATCCCTCCAGCACAACAGTTAGAATGATAAAATCAAGGAGAGGTGTGTCATCTTCCTGTTATTTTCCTTTCATCCGAATAAAAGTATATCCAAACTGCCTGGCGAACACCGAGACCAAGAGAGACATGAGAAATGCATTCACCCTTTGTTCCCATCGTTAGGAGCCGGCCACCTAATTGCCCGTGCGAGAGTGAATTTTTCGGGTGCTTGGCATTTCCAGACGTGAAAATGTGGCCCACGTGTACAAGATCCAAGCCGATCGTCACATGGGCCCCACCAAATAAGTGCGTGGTGCCAAAGACTAAAGTTTGGCCGGCCGGTTCGCTTGTATCATGGACCACACCCAAAAAGAAGAAACGGAAACGAAAAGGAAGTTGACTTGTGAGTTACATCTGACTTACTTGTGTGGCCCACCAGCTGAATATTTGCAAAAGGCATCTACATGGTCGGACCTACGTGATGATCGGCTTGGATCTTATCCTGTGTGCTCCATCTCCACGTAGAAGTGCTAAGCAACGAAAAAAATGTACACTCACATTTCATGCAAACTCTCCAACACTACTCACGTAGCTCTACCTTACGATCTCTCTATAAATTCATGTGGGCTGATCGAGATTGCAAACCATCCCAACAAACCAGCCGAAAAAATAAAGGCCCAATTACTTTCACATATCAATCTATCTAACATGGCCCATCAGACACTCAAGCATGGCCTCTGGCTACTAGTAGTGGCGTTAGCCATTGCTCAAATGGCTAATGCCGGCGATGCCGATATCCTCTGTGATTTCATCATTCCCGAAAACGTGACATTCATAGACTTCTTCACCTTCACTGGCTTTCGGGCACTAATAAACTCAACGAAACCAACAACTTTTAAGGTCACAAAAGCCACAATGGTCGAGTTCCCAGCACTCAACGGTCAGAGTGTGTCGTATGCTGCACTACAATATCCGGTTGGGTCCGCCAATCCGCCTCACACCCACCCTCGATCGGCAGAGCTCCTATTGGTCATGTACGGGTCGCTCGAAGTCGGATTCGTTGACACGATGAACAAGCTCTACACCCAGACCCTCTTTGCAGGAGACATGTTTGTGTTCCCTAAGGGACTGGTGCACTACCAATACAACACCAATGCTAAGGATTCCATTCCAACACTTGCGATCTCCGCCTTTGGAAGCGCAAATGCTGGAACCGTGTCTCTTCCAGCGACCATCTTTGCAACAGGCATTGACGATACAATCCTTGCTACATCATTCAAGACAGATATTCCGACTGTTCAAAAGCTCAAGGCTGGACTTGCACCCAAACCCTAAAATGATTATTGAGGTCGTGTGTTGTATTAAAATAAGGGAAGAGAATAAAATTCAAATTGATTTGATTATGGTAGGCTTAGCTCCTGTCTATTTATTTCAGTCTTGTGATTAGTTCTTGTTATTCAAAATCATGTTTAAGTATGCGTTTGGTTGCACCAATCGTGATATTTTGACTTTATCAAACAATTGTTTTGTGAGAGTACGCATGTTCGATTCAATATTAGAAACATTTCTATTTCTATTTGCAAATGGATCGATGTTCTATGGAATTATAAACTCTTATTTAGAATTGAAAATTAAAGAGATTTTTAGAAAGAGTCACCATTAATTACGGCTCCCTTTTAAGGTTGAATAGATCGAACCGCCCATGTAATAAATTCAGGTTAGATTTTCCAATACAGTGTGTGTGTGTGTGTGTGTGTGTGTGTGTGTGTGTGTGTGTGTGTTCGTGTTTTCTAGTACAATGATCTGCATACTAGTTTTTTAAAGAGCATAGGAGTCCTGGCTGCGGCCGTTTGATAAAACTTATTTTCAACACTCATCACTGAAATTCCATATTTTCAGCAATTTTCACTAACTGGCTTGTTTGTTAAATCCAACTTGTTAAGTTCTTAAATTAACTTTCACTAAAAATATTAGTCTTTCTTACAACTCTACACCCTTCACTAATGTGTAGCTTGGTAAAATGAAAAATAAGATATGAAAATTAACTGTTAGCTTGTTATTTTGAAGTAATTTTATAGATATTTTAGCCAAAAGTGAAATAATAATAATAATAATAATGCACCTCCACTTTCAACATTCAGCCTCCACTTAATAACATTAGTTTTCAGCACTTGTCACTGGAATTTGATATTTAAAGTGATTTTCACAATTTGAAAATCGGTTGACTTAATGAGTGCTTAAATTAATTTTTGCTGAAAATGTGGATCTTTATTCAATTCCCCTCCATTCACTTAATGTTGAAGGCTAAATGCTGATAGTAGTAGTACATTAAAATTTCAATTTTACTTTTGACTAAAATGTCGCTAAAATAATTTCCAAATTACCATTTAGCACTTAAAGTAATTTTAAGAGCTTATTTTTCAGTTTATCAAATGGCACAGTGGAGTCTGAAAGAAAAAACTTATATTTTCAGTGAAAATTAATTTAAGTACTTATATATAATCTGAATTTGTCAAACAAACTGAATCATGTAAGTATTGAAGATGAGTGATAAGTGTTGATAATAAATTTCATCAAACGGTACCTTAATGCTGAGGTTGAATGCTGAAAGTGTGGGTCCATTAAAATTTATTTTTCCTTTTGAGTAAAATATGCCTAATAATATTTCAAAATTACAATTCAACACTTAATTTTTAGAGGTTACTTTGCACTTCATCAAACAGCACAAGTCTTTAAAATTAAGATTTTCCTTTTATAGCATATAAGCATACAAAGCCCACATGGTATTTAACGTACCATGTTCTTTTGAGACATATACTAGGGGTTTTCACCCCAAAATTTCTGGACCATAGAATATTCGTATAATATGCTTTGACTAGCCATATTTACCAAAACATTTGGCTACGCGGATTGCGGATTGAGATTGAAAAGTCTAAATTACCGTCAATGGAGAGATCTACACGTATAGCCGAAAGTTATTCTTTCACCGGTACAGAAGGAAATTATGCTTGGGAAAACTAAAACCTATGTTAACCCTAACTTGTTAGGTTTATGAAAATTCAATCCGACCACTAGTTGTGTGACATCACTTAAGGCATCTATATAAAAAATAAAAATAAATATAAAAAAAAAAGCCCCATCTATGGCTTAGGTACTGGGCCATATGATTGGAAACAATGTACACAACAATGCCCACCCTCCAAACTGCTTCCCTCAGGGTGACCCACCTTTTTTTTTTTTTTTTAAACTCGACCAGGCCCAAACACCCGAACCCGAACATGACCCGACCCGACCCGACTGAAAGCACCCAAAGGTGCTGCTGGTGTGTCTCGAATCTGAGAGCGGCTGGTTGATAAACTCGGACTCAACCAGCTGTGCTACAAGCCCTTCCACCTGAGACCAACCTAAATCATGGATTGTCTTGATTCTTAGATGTTGGGCCTAAATGTATTTGAAGAATCTAATGATTGGAGTGGATTTCTTATAATCATCATAGTGGGCCCTGTAAAAAAATATGTGGGACATCGCTCCCAACTATTTTGGTATTGTGGCCCATCTAAATCACAAGTTAGCCTAATTTTTTTGGCCATTGGCTGAATGTTGGGTTACACATCTAATGGACAGAGTAGATTTTCAATACACATCAGGGTGGACTTTGCTAAAATTGACAGCGGCATCCTTCACACAATTGCTCAAAGAGATTTATTTTGATTTGATGTATTAAAAAAGCAACAAAAAAAAAGGAGGCATACCCATGCCCACCATAATGTGTATGTGAAATCTACTCTTAGTTGTGTAATCCCACTTTAGGCCCAAGGCAAAAAATTTGATGATGACATGTGATTTAGATGGGCCACGCCAAAAGAAATAGTTGAGAGAGATGTCCAAAGTTGATTGGGTACAGGGCCCATTGTATTGATTATAAGAAATCCACTCCAACAATTATATTTCACAAAAACATTTAGGACAAAGGCCCAAGATTCATGACAATACGTGCTTCAGGTGAATCACATTTTGAGGGAGGGCATCATTGTGTACACTGTTTTCAAACTTATGGTCTACCTGAACCCAAGATGAGGCTGATTTTTTTACCTACACTAAAAATTAGGATACGCTACTAGTGGTCAGATTGGATCTTCCAAAACACAAGTTAGGGACAACATAGCTTCTGATTTTTCAAAGTGTGATTCCCTTCTACACAATGCAGAAAGACAAGCTTTTTGTTCGGCATAAATCTCCGCCTAGGGTAATTTTGACTTTTCATCCTCCATCCATATGGAATATTACATGAATGTTTTGGTAAATATGGAGTATCAAAGCATGTTTTATTACAAGAATACCATATACTCTCAGAAACTTTCAGGTAAAAGGCCCCATTATATTAATGTGAGTTCCTTTATCATTGGTAGTTCTTATTGTGAGTGGATTTTGAATTTAAGCAAAGGCCATCAAGTGGTCGAGCATGGCCCTAAGGGCCCACGGGATGATCTGCTTGGATCTGACATATGTAAAGAAGGAAATGTACACTGGCTGAGTTGCGCTTCTCATTTCAAGCAATCTCTTGATTAACACGAATGTAGCTCTTCATCATAGGAGCCAGCCCAGCTGCCTGCCCTCGCGAGAGTGAACTTTTGGATACTTACCAACACACGTGGAAACGTGGCCCATATGTGCAAGATCCAAGCGGCAAATAAATGCAGGGGCCTCAAAGTAAAATTTGACCGGTTCTCTTGTATCGTGCATCACAATCAAAGTTAAATGAAGTTGACTAATGATCTACATCTAACTTTTGTACGTAGCCCACCAGCTGAATTTTTAAATCGGCTTGGATCTTACACAGACGTACTACATTTCCAAGTGGGTCATAACTTGTTATTCAAGTGGGTCATACCAAAAAAAAAAAGTTAGGAGAGAGACATCCTCCCTTGATTTTTACTGAGCCCATGGTGATGATTTCATGAAATCTACTCTAGCCATTAGATACCACATCAAAATTTAGACCCGGTGCCTAAAATTTAGGCCCACCCATGATTCATGTAGGTCATACAAAGGGAAACAATTTGGAAGGTAATTGTTTCCCTATACATTGCTTCTAGTAATGTCCACTTGAATGAGGGATATTGGGGTGACTTTTGGGCATTGGCCTAACATGAGGTGACACACCTAATGGTCAGTGTGGATTTTATATAAACATCATGGTGGGGCCCACCCAAGCAGCTGACCCTATGCCCACCCAACCAGACGTTAAAGAAATATAACCAAGTATAGTGGACTATAAGTATATCGATTAATGAGGTAGTTGAAGAAGTATCGGAATGCAACTTCCATATAAATTAATTAAGTGGTTATTTGTCTAATCCTACAATAATATAGCGTTGGCATTGAACAACAATGATCTATGTTAAGACTACGCTATGTTATACTACGATAAGCAAAAAAATAAATCTAAAAGATAGATTTGTATTTGGCGTGGAGCCTCGAGCTCTTCATCACGTGCTCCTTTTTTAAGTTGTCTAGGTGGCAAAACCCTCATTGAGTTTCCTTGCTAATCTCGGATCCTTTGCATTTACGAATGCATTCCGAATAAGGAGGTCTCCACTTCTACATAAATGGTCCCCTTTAGGCCAAACAACTACATCTAGATTTGGGATCAATTAAGGGAAACTCTACCGCTGATCTCGGACCTCCAATCAATCATGGTCATGCATCTAAATGACCCAATCAAACTACCTCCTGCATTACATTGAACTCTTTCTCCCTTCAGATCATGGTCTTAGAGGGGATAGATCAATCATTAAGCTCTCGTATTTTCTTAATTTTGATTCAGACAAGATTCTAATCTGCTTGGTTTTCATCCTCTCCTGATTTGGGGCCGATTTGCAATCGGATTTGATCGAATATCAATTTGACCTTCGGATATTCGGAATCTCTGTAACTATTGTGAAACCTCTGAACCTCTCTAGAAAGATCTCTCATTTTAGAAAGACTATGAGGGACGGCCTTACCAAATGTATCTTGACCAAATCCATGATAGGATTCTATCTCTCGGTGGGTCTTTAATTATAGATTTCATAAGCACGTGGCCTCATTAATTAGCTCGCTAATCATGATCAGGTAGCATTCATCGATTTATTCCCTTAAACGCATTCATATGGGTATGTATCACTGCATTAATAAAAGAATGCCTATCGTCGAAGGAAGATCAACCGAATGTATCTTCGAGTACGAGTATGATTTTCGTGAGTACCAAACCCATAGTGTCAAACACGTAACGACTTTTCATTGATCCACACCAGGGTTTCAAAAATGAGTGTAAACATTCCCATATGGTTCACTTTTTTTTAGCTTCTTAACTTTTTAAACATCCCCACATGATGGATCACCCATATTAATGTGCACCCACATATGGATGGTCCACATCAAAAGTGGGCCCCTAATGATAAATAGCCCACGTCCAAGATGGGAAACTATGATGGACAACCCACTTCAAAGGTGGGGCCCACACGTTGAACCATCCACATCAAAGGTGAGCTCCACATGATGGGCAATGGACATTGAAGCTAGGCCCCACATGATGCATGGCCCACATCAAGGTGGGCCGATGGATGGTCCACATTAAAGGTCATCAACAAATGATGAATGGCCCACATCCAAGGTGAGCCCCACATGATGATCCACATCAAGGTGGGCCTCACATGATGGACGATCCACATCAAAGGTCATCCCTAATGATGAGTGGCCCATAGCCAAGAGGGGCCCACATGATGGACGGTCCACATCAAAGCTGAGCTTCACATGATGAGCAGTGGATATTGAAGGTAGGCCCCACATGATGGACAATAACATTGATGGTGTGCTCCACATGATGGATGACCAACATCAAAGGTGGGCCTACATAATGGATGGTGCGTATTAAAGGCTGGCCCCTAATGATGAATGGCCCACATCCAAGGTGAGCCCTGCATGATGGATGACCAACATTAAAGGTGGAGCCCACATAATGAATTGTCCACATCAAAGATTGGCCCACATAATGGACAGTGGATGTGAGGAGGACCAAACAAACCTGAGGGATAAATACTCATGATGTTGGAAACAAACATGCCTTTCTTATTTTTTGTTGATAAGTATGTTTACGAAGGTAAGTTATTTATGGCACAAGTGGTTTATCTAGAGTAAGTTGTTGAGGTGTGGAGCCAATAACACCAAGAGGTGGTTGGGCGCCCGACCAAGTTTGGTCGGACACCCGAAATTCGGGCAGCTTTCCCCAAAATACGCTGGACACATCTTATATTGGGTGGGTGCCCGACCAAGCCTGACCGAGCACCCTACCAGACGCGAAGTGATTTGCGGGCTTTCCTATTTTGGATTCTATTTTCGTGTTATAGTATATAAAGGAGTGTAATTCGATATTAGGGTATGGGATTAGGGTTTCTATACGTCCAAGGTGAGAAAGAGGGAAGAGGTTAGCAAAAAGTCCGTCTCTGTACATAGGAGCATCGAGGAAGTGAGTATATTGCTTGTAACTGTCTTCTTCATAGTGAAAGTTTGCACCCGTGGTTTTTTACCCTTGTTTGGGATTTTTCCACGTAAAATATACCTTGTGGTTTGTTGGTTTGCTTGGATTCTACTTCTAGATTATATTTCTTCTTATTTATCATTTGTGGGTGAGACTGGAGATTGGATCTCAGTTCACCGGCATTGTTGGCGTGCTGCGTAACAACTATTATCAGAGCTATTAGTTTAATTCAAGTTGAAGCGATGACGAAAGAAGGGAAGATACGAATTGAGAAGTTTGATGGTTTAAACTTTGCCTTCTGGAATATGCAAATGAAGGATTTTCTGTATCAGAAGGACCTCTATATTCCTCTAGAAGAAAAAGAGAAGAAACCAGAGAAAATGACAGATGATTAATGGGCTTTAGTGGATCGGAAGGCTTTAGGAACGATCTGATTCTCTTTGTTTAAGAGCGTCGCCTTCAATATATTCAAGGTAAAGACCACAAAAGAATTAATGCAAGCTTTGGCTACAATGTATGAGAAACTCTCGGTGTCCAATAAGGTTCATCTTATGAAACGGCTATTCAACATGAAGATGTAAGATGGTGGGGACGTGGCTGAACATCTAAACAAGTTCAATATAGTCACGAGCCAATTGAAATACATTAGCATCATTTTTTATGACGAGGTCAAGGCGTTATTGATCTTGTCCAGTTTGCCAGACAGTTGGGATGGTTTAGTGATTGCCGTGAGCAATTCCTCAGTAACAACAAAGTTAAAATTTGATGATGTGGCCGGTTTAATTCTCAGTGAAGAATCCAGAAGGAAGACATCGGGAATTTCAGGAGATTTCGAGAATGTTCTAAATGTTGAAGGAAGAAGAAGATCTTTAAATAAAGGTGGCAATAAACACGGGCGTTCTAAGTCGAGGAATAAGTCCAAGGGACCGAAAGACAAGGATGGGTGTTGGCATTGCGGGAAGAAGGGGTACATGAAGCATGATTGCAGGGCACTTAAGAAATAAGAAGGAAGCTCTCAAGGTAGGAAGGATTCAGTAAATCTATCTGAGGAAAGTAACACAGAGGCATTGATCTTGTCTCTTGATGCACGGAATGAGTCTTGGGTTATAAATTCGGGTGCTTCGTTTCATGCCACTTCGTCAAAGGAAGTTCTTCGTGATTATGTGTTAGGTAACTTTGGGAGAGTCTACCTGAGTGATGATGAGCCATGCAGTATCGTTGGAAAGGGAAACGTTCATATAAGTCAGAAAGACGGAACGATTTTAAAATTGAAGGATGTCAAACATGTAGCAAGTTTGAGAAGAAATTTGATCTCAGTGGGGCAATTGGCCAATATCAGATATGTGACGACATTCACAAGTGACTCCTGGAAGGTCACAAAAGGTGCCTTAGTGATATCTCGAGGCAAGAAGGAAGGTACTTTGTACGTGACTTTCGGATCGTATAGCTCACTCACAGTCACATTAACTAGAGTGAACGGGTAATTATGGCATCAAAGGTTGGGACACATGAGTGAAAAAGAGATGAAAGTACTATTTTCAAAGGAGAAGCTACCAGGGTTGAAGTCTATTGACCTGAAATTCTACGAGAATTGCATGTATGGCAAGCAGAAGAAGGTAAGTTTCAAGAAAACAGGATGCGCTCCAAAGACGCATCTGTTAGAGCTTGTACACACTGATGTGTAGGGACTGGCACAGGTATCATATCTTGGTCAATCACGTTATTTTGTTTCCTTAATTTATTTATGATGCTAGTAGAAAATTGTGGGTCTATTTCTTAAAACATAAATCTGAGGTATTTGATATATTTAAGAAGTAGAAGGTTCTGATAGAAAATGAGACAGGAAAAATAATAAAATGTCTCAAATAAGATAATGGGGGAGAGTATTGTGATAAGAGGTTTGAGGAGTATTGTTCAGCACATGTATTCAAACATAAAAAATGATTCCAAGAACACCACAGCAGAACAGTGTGGCTGAGCGCATTAACAGGACCATCTTTGAGTGCGCCAGGAGCATGAGGTTACATGTAGGGTTGCCCATGACGTTTTACGCAGATGCTGCGAATACTGTCGTATATCTCATCAACAGAAGTCCCTCAGCACCATTTGATGGTGGGTTAACAGAAGAAATGTGGACTGTGAAAGAAGTGAACCTTGCACATCTCAAAGTGTTCGGTTGCACTTCATATGTTCACATTGATGCAAAGCACAAAAACAGGATGGATGCGAGGTCCAGGAGGTGCACGTTTATAAACTACAGGCAGCATGATTTTGGCTACCAGTTTTGGGACACAGAGAACCAAAAAATCATCAGAAGCAAAGAAGTAGTCTTCAATGAGAAAATGATGCATAAGAACAACTTGCAGCAAAAGCAGAATAAGGTCATTGAGAAAAAATTCGTAGAGCTAGAAGAGTTACCGAACACAGGTGTTACAGTGCTACAGGATAAACATGCATAGGAGCATGATGAGGCAGAACCGCACACCGATTGTGAGGAGATTTACTCAGGAGGAGAGACCCAAGGTCTGATACTCACCCTCCTTACATTATCTATTACTGACAAATAATGGTAAACCAGAGTGTTTTGAAGAGGCATTACAGTTAGATACACGTGTTAAGTGGGAGCAGGCCATGGATGATGAGATGGACTCTCTTGAGTCCAATCATACATAGGAGCTTATCACTCTACCTAAGAGTAAGAAAGTTCTTCATAACAAATGGGTTTATAGACTGAAAGAGGAGCACGATGGTTCGAAACGGTACAAGGCCAGATTGGTTATGAAAGGGTTCCAATCAAAGGCAGGTATCGATTTTACTAAATTATTTTCACTAGTGGTGAACATGTCTACGATTCGTATGGTATTGAGTATAGTAGCTACAGAGGATCTACATCTAGAGCAGCTAGATGTTAAGACAGCCTTTCTTCATGGAGACCTTAAAGAAGATATATATATATATATAGCCGACAAGATATGTGGCACCAAGAAATTGGAGAATAAGGTGTGTAGACTAAAGAAGAGTCCATATGGCTTGAAGCAGGCCCCAAGGCAGTGATACAAAAAGTTCGACAGTTTCATGTTGGGAAACGGGTTCTGGAGATGTCATGCAGACCACTATTAATATTTGAAGAAGTTTGATACGTTATACATCATTCTTCTTCTGTACGTTGATGACATGCTTGTAGCCGAATCAAGCATGAAGGACATCTCAGATCTCAAAAGACAATTGTCTAAAGAATTTGTCATTAAGGATTTAGGAGTTGCAAAATAAATCCTATGCATGAAGATAAAGCGTGACAGGGAAAACAAGAAGCTAGTTTTCTCACAGGCAAAGTACATAGCCAAAGTACTTTATCGATTCAACATAGGAGGTGTTAAGCCGGTTAGCACTCAATTAGCCAATCACTTTAAGCTTTCTAAGGAGCAAAAAGCTAAGACGCAGGAGGAATGGTACTACATAGCTAAAGTCTCATACACGTCAGCCATAGGGAGTCTCATATATGCTATGGTTAGCACAAGGCCAGATATTGCTCAAGCAATGGGAGTTGTTATTAGGTTCATGAACAACCCCGGGAATGAACATTGGGAATCTGTGAGGTAGATCCTCAGATACCTAGTAGGTACTGTGGATGTAGGGTTGTGTTATAGAGGAACGGAAATTGAGCTTACAGGGCTACGTCGATTCAGACTTAGCAAGGGATATTGATAGCAGAAGGAGCACTACGGGGTATATCTTTACTCTAGGTACTACAATCAGTTGGGTCTCTCAGTTACAGAATATAGTGTCCATCGGTACAACGGAAGCAGAGTATGTTGCAGCTATAGAAGCATGCAAGGAGATGGTGTGAATGTAAGTTTTTATGAAAGAGTTGGGGAAGAAGCAAGCAGATTGCAAGCTGTGCAGTGACAGTCAGAGTGCAATACACTTGGCCAAGAATTCAGCCTTTCATTCAATTACCAAACATATTGACATCAGATATCACTTCATACGTTCGTTACTGAAGATGGTTTGATTATTCTGGAAAAAAATCCATACAAGTGAGAACCCTGCAGATATGTTGACCAAGGCGGTCAAACAAAAGAAATTGAAGCTCTGTTCAGCTTTAATTGGTCTTCAGGCTTGAAGACGGGGAGGTGCTATACTTCGGACGTAGAAGACGAAAGACTATGGTGATGTGTCTCCAAGTGGGAGATTATTAAGGTGTGGAGCCAATCACACCAAGAGGTGGTCAAGCATCCACCGGTCAGTGGACCGGGCGCTCGACCAAGTTTGCATCCGTGGTTTTTTACCCTTGTTTAGGGTTTTTCCATATAAAATTTGTTTTGTGGTTTGTTAGTTTGCTTATATTCTACTTTTAGATTATATTTCTACTTGTTTATTGTTTGTGAGTGAGATCAGAGATTGGATCACGGTTCACGAACATTGTTGGCGTGTTGTGCAACATAAGCTAGGGTTTCAATGCATATCTTTGCATTCACTAGGTAGTTATTGTAGAATCATACTTGTCAGGCAAAAATAGGGTATAACACATGTTGCGTCTTCTAGATTGTATGATCTAAATCTAATCCAGTCAGACTGGATGTGAACAGCAAGTAGTCAAATAAATGATTTATCACATGCAATTTGTTGTATAGTATAATTCTTTTAATTTCTTTCTTTTTTCCTTTTTTACCTTGAATTTTTTCTTATTTTATTTATTTATTTATTATTGTTATTTTTTTTTTTTGGCCAATTTTATCCCATCAGCACAACAGTAATTAGAATGATAAAATCAAGGAGAGGTGTGTCATCTTCCTGTTATTTTCCTTCCATCCGAATAGAAGTATATCCAAACTGCCTGGGGAACACCGAGACCAAGAGAGACATGAGAAATGCATTCACCCTTTGTTCCCATCGTTAGGAGCCGGCCACCTAATTGCCCCTGCGAGAGTGAATTTTTCAGGTGCTTGGCATTTGCAGACGTGGAAATATGGCCCACGTGTGCAAGATCCAAGCCGATCATCACGTGGGCCCCACCAAAGAAGTGCTTGGGGCGGCCTAAAAGTAAACTTTGGAAGTTGACTTGTGATCTACATCTGACTTATTTGTATGGCCCACCAGCTGAATATTTGCACAAGGAATCTACATGGTCGGATCTACGTGATGATCGGCTTGGATCTTATCCTGTGCGTTCCATCTCAACGTAGAAGTGCCAAGCAACGAAAAAAATTTACACTCACGTTTCATGCAAACTCTCGGACACTCACGTAGCTCTACCTTACAATCTCTCTATAAATTCATGTGGGTTGATCGAGATTGCAAACCATCCTAGCTAACAAACCAGCCGAAAAAATAAAGGCCGAATTACTTTGACATATCAATCTATCTAACATGGCCCATCAGACACTCAAGCATGGCCTCTGGCTACTAGTAGTGGCGTTAGCCATTGCTCAAATGGCTAATGCCGGCGATGCCGATATCCTCTCTGATTTCATCATTCCCGAAAACGTGACATTCATAGACTTCTTCACCTTCACTGGCTTTCGGGCACTAATAAACTCAACGAAACCAACAACTTTTAAGGTCACAAAAGCCACAATGGTCGAGTTCCCAGCACTCAACGGTCAGAGTGTGTCGTATGCTGCGCTACAATATCCGGTGGGGTCCGCCAATCCGCCTCACACCCACCCTAGATCAGCAGAGCTCCTATTGGTCATGTAGGGGTCGCTCGAAGTCGGATTCGTTGACACGACGAACAAGCTCTACACCCAGACCCTCTTTGCAGGAGACATGTTTGTGTTCCCCAAGGGACTGGTGCACTACCAATACAACACCAATGCTAAGGATTCCATTCCAACACTTGCGATCTCCGCCTTTGGAAGCGCAAATGTTGGAACCGTGTCTCTTCCAGCAGCCATCTTTGCAACAGGCATTGACGATACAATCCTTGCTACATCATTCAAGACAGATATTCCGACCGTTCAAAAGCTCAAGGCTGGACTTGCACCCAAACCCTAAAATGATTATTGAGGTCCGTGTGTTGTATTAAAATAAGGGAAGAGAATAAAATTCAAATTGATTTGATTATGGTAGGCTTAGCTCCTGTCTATTTATTTCAGTCTTGTGATTAGTTCTTGTTATTCAAAATCATGTTTAAGTATGCGTTTGGTTGCACCAATCGTGATATTTTGACTTTATCAAACAATTGTTTTGTGAGAGTATTCATGTTCGATTCAATATCAGAAACATTTCTATTTCTATTTGCAAATGGATCGATGTTCTATGGAATTATAAACTCTTATTTAGAATTGAAAACTAAAGAGATTTTTAGAAAGAGTCACCATTAATTATGGCTCCCTTTTAAGGTTGAATAGAACGAACCGCCCATGTAATAAATTCAGGTTAGATTTTCCAATACTCTGTGTGTGTGTGTGTGTGTTCGTGTTTTCTAGTACAATGATCTGCATATTAGTTTTTTATAGAGCATAGGAATCCTGGCTGCGGCCGTTTGAGAAAACTTTTTTTCAACACTCATCACTAAAATTCCATATTTTCAGCAATTTTCACTAACCGTCTTGTTTGGTAAATCCAACTTATTAAGTTCTTAAATTAACTTTCACTAAAAATATTAGTCTTTCTTTCAACTCTACGCCCTTCACTAATGTGCAGCTTGAGAAACTGAAAAATAAGATATGAAAATTAAATGTTAACTTGTTATTTTGAAGTAATTTTATGGATATTTTAGCCAAATGTGAAAAAAAAAAAAAAAAAAAAAAAAAAAAAGTTAATGCACCTCCCCTTTCAACATTCAGCCTCCATTTAATAAAATTAATTTACAGCACTTGTCACTGAAATTTGATATTTAAAGTGGTTTTCATGATTCGAAAATCAGTTGACAAATCCAACTTAATAAGTGCTTAAATGTTTTTTTGGCTGAAAATGTGGGTCTTTTTTTAGTTCCCCTCCATTCACATAATGTTGAAGGCTAAATGCTGATAGTAGTGGTACGTTAAAATTTCAATTTTACTTTTGACTAAAATGTCGCTAAAATAATTTTCAAATTACTATTTAGCACTTAATAGTAATTTTAAGAGCTTATTTTTCAGTTTATCAAATGGCACAGTGGAGAGCTTCTTATAATCTAAATTGTCAAACAATCCGAATCGTGTAAGTATTGAAGATGAGTGATAAGTGTTGATAATAAATTTCATCAAATGGTACCTTAATGCTGAGGTTGAAGGCTGAAAGTGTGGGCGCATTAAAATTTCATTTTACTTTTGACTTAAATATTCCTAATATTATTTCAAAATTACAATTCAACACTTAATTTTTAGAGGTTATTATGCACTTTATCAAACAACATACAAAGCCCCATGGTATTTAATGTACCAAGTCCTTTTGAGAAATATATTAGGGGTTTTCACTCGAAAATTCCTAGACTATAGGATATTCCCCTAATATGCTTTGATTCCCCACATTTACCAAAACATTCCATGTTTATACGTATTGAGAATGAAAAGTCTAAATTGCCCTCGATGGGGAGATTTATTTATAAGCAAAAGCCATTCTTTCATAGGTACAGAAGGAAATTATGTTGGGGAAAACTAGAAGCTATGTTGACCCTGGCTTGTTTTGTTTCTAAAAATTCAATCGGACCACTAGTTGTGTGACCTAATTTAAGGCATCGGCATAAAAAAAAAAAAAAAATTAGCCCCATCTATGGCTTAGGTGGACGATATTGGAAATAATGTACACAACAATGCCACCCTCCAAACCATTTCCCTCGAGGTGACCCACCTGAATCATGGATTGTCTTGATTCTTAGACCGTAGGCCTAAATGTATTATAGAATCTAATGATTGGAGTGGAATTCTCATAATCATCACAGTGGGCTCTGTAAAACAAATTTGTTGGACATCGCTACCAACTGTTTTGGTGTGGCCCATCTAAATCACAAGTTAGCCTAATTTTTTCGACCATAGGCCGAATGTTGGATTACACATATAATGGATAGAGTAGATTTCCAATACACATCATGGTGGGCTTTGCTAAAAATTGACTGTGGCATCCTTCACACAATTAATTAAAGAGATTTATTTTGATTTGATATATTAAAAAAGCAATATACACACACACACACACACACACCCATGCCCACCATAATGTGTATGTGAAATCTAGTCTCCATTAGTTGTGTAATCCCACTTTAGGCCCAAGGCCAAAAATTGATGATGACATGTGATTCAGATGGTCCACCCCATAGGAAATAGTTGAGAGAGATATCATCCAATGTTGATTGTGTACAGGGCCATTGTGTAGATTATAAGAAATCCACTCCAGCACTTATATTTCACGAAAACATTTAGGCCAAAGGCCAAGATTCATGACAAGATTCGGGTGAATCACACCAAGTGAAACAGTTTGAGGGTGGGCATCTTGTGTACCCTATTCTCAATCGTATGGTCTACTTGAACCTGGATGTGGCTGATATTTTTTACCTACACCTAAAATTAGGTTATGATAGCTACTAGTGGCCAGATTGAATCTTCCGAAACACAACAAGTTAGGTATAACATAGCTTCTGGTTTATCAGAGTGTGATTCCCTTCTACGCCAGCGCATGAAAGACAAGCTTTCGGTTCCGCATAAATCTCCCCCTAAGGTAATTTTGACTTTTCATCCTCCATGCATATGTATTATTAGGGAAATGTTTTGGTAAATATAGAGTATCAAAGCATGTTATATTATAGGAGTATCATGTACTCCGAGAAATTTTCAGGTAAAAGCCCCATTATATTAATGTGAGTTCTTTTATCATTGGTAGTTGTTATTGTGAGTGGATTTTGGATTTAAGCTAAGGCCATCAAGTGGTCAAGCATGGCCCTAAGGGCCCACAGGATGATCGGCTTGGATCTGACACATGTACACTAACATTTCAACGCCAAAGTGGCAAGCACCAAAATCTAAAGAAGGAAATGTTCACTGGCTGAGTTGTGCTTCCCATTTCATGCAATCTCTTGATCAACACGAATGTAGTTCTTAATCACAAGAGTGAACTTTTGGATAATTACCAACACACGTGAAAACGTGGCCCAAGTGTGCAGGATCCAAGCCGCTCATCATGTGGGCCCAACTAGATAATTGCAGGGCCCTAAAAATAAAATTTTACCGGTTCTCTTGTATCGTGCATCACAATCAAAGTTAAACGAGTTTGATTAATGATCTACATCTAACTTTTGTACGTAGCCCACCGGCTGAATTTTTACACAAGGCAACATGATGAGTCCAGCATGATCATCGGCTTGGATCTTACACATACGTATTACATTTCCACACGGAAGAGGCAAATATGGATAAAATGTACAGTCTTATCTTATGAAACCTTTTGAACAGTAATTTGGCTCTTACTCTGCAATCTTTACATAAAATTTACAAAACTAACTAATTAATATGAAATTTATATTCCGATACCTTTTTAAAAAAAGGTTTTTGAAAAGCTACCTCATTAATTAACATAATTATCATTGCAACCATAATGTTTATGTGAAATCCACCCCGACCAGCATGTATATCACCCCATGTTTGGACAAAGGTTAAAAAATCAGCACCATCCGTGATTTAGATAGACTCATGATAGGAAACAATAAACATGCATAACATCGCTCACCCTCCAAACTGTTTCCATTAGTGTTGCCCATGTGAATCATGAATGGCTATGATTTTTGGAACACAAGCCTAAAAGTTTGTGTGAAATATAATGATTCAAGTGGATTTCATATGATTATTATGGTGGGCCTTGTAAAAATCAAGGGTGGACATATCTCTCCCTAACGGTCCTTTGGTGTGGCCCATCAAAATTGCAAATCAGCCTAATTTCTTGTCTCTAAACCTAATATGGGACTAAATATTTAATAGTTGGAGTACATCTTATATAAACATCATGGTGGACCCTGTCAAAATCAAGAGGGCATCCCATGCAATTCCTTTATATATATATATATATATATATATATATATATATATATATATATATATATATATATATATATATATAGTTGGAAGGTGATGGCGGGACTTGAATTTTGGCCAGGCCCACTATGATGTGTATGCAAAATTAACTTTGACCATTAGATGTGTAATCCTAGTTTAGCCTTAGATTCTAAAAATCAAGCTATAACATGTTATTCAAGTGGGTCATACCAAAGAAAAAGTTAGAAGAGAGACATCCTCCCTTGATTTTTACTGAGCCCATGGTGATGATTTCATGAAATCTACTCTAACCATTAGATGCTACATCAAAATTTAGAACCGGTGCCTAAAATTTAGGCCCACCCATGATTCATGTAGGTCATACAAAGGGAAACAATTTGGAAGGTAATTGTTACCCTATACATTGTTTCTAGTAATGTCTACTTGAATGAGGGATGGGGTGACTTTTGGGCACTTGGCCTAACATGAGGTGACACACCTAATGGTCGGTGTGGATTTCATATACACATCATGGTGGGGCCCACCCAAACGGCTAAGCATATGCCCACCTAACCAGACGTTAAAGAAATATAACCAAGTATAGTGGGCTTTAAGTATATCGATTAATGAGGTAATTGAAGAAGTATCGGAATGTAACTTCCATCTTAATTAAGTTATTATTTGACTAATTCTACAGTACTATAGCAGTGGCATTGAACAACAATGATCTATATTAAGACTAAGTTGTGGTATGCTAGGATAAGCGAAAAGATAAATGTAAAAGATAGATTTGTATTTTGCATGGAGCCACGAGCTCTTCATTGCATGCTCCTTTTATAGGTTGTTGAGGTAGAAAACCCCCCGTTGGGTTTCCTTGCTAATCTCAATTCCTCTGTATTTACGGATGTATTCTGAATAGGGAGGTCGGTCTCCACTTCTACATAAATGGTCCCCTTTAGGAAACAACTACATCCAGATTTGGGATCAATCAAGGAAAACTCTACCGCTAATCTCAAACCTCAAATCAATCATAATCATACATCTAAATGACCCAATCAAACCACCTCCTGCATTACATTGAACTCTTTTTCCCTTCTTATCATGGTCCTATAGGGGTTGGATCAGTCAATAAGCTCCTGTATTCTCTTAATGATGATTCAGACAAGAGTCTAATCCACTTGGTTTTCATCTTCTCCTGATAATTGGGGCCTATTTGCAACCGGAGTTACTCAAATATCGGTCTAACCTTCGGATATTTGAGATCTCTACAATTATTATGAAACCTCAAAACGTCTCTGGAAAGATCTCCCATTTTCGAATGATTGTGAGAGACGGCTTTACCAAATGTATCATGACCAAATCTGTGATAGGATTCTTTCTCTCGGTAGGTCTTTATAGATGTGGCAAGCATGTTGCCTCATTAATTAGCTCGCTAATAGTGGCCAGGTGGGATTCATCGATCCATTCCCTTAAAGGCATGCGTATGGGTATGTACATTAAGAGTAGAATGCTATCGTCGAAGGAAGATCAACCAAATGTATCTTTGGGTGCGAGTATGATTTTCATGAGTACCAAACCTGTAGTGTCGACACGTGATGACTTTTCATTGGTCCACGTCAGGGTGCCAAAAATTGATGTAAACATTCCCATATGGTTCCCTTTTTTAGCTTTTTAACTTCTTAAACATCCCCACATGATAGATCACTCATATTAATGTGGGCCACATATGAATGGTCCACATCACAAGTGGGCCCCTAATGATACATAGCCCATATCCAAGATGGGCAACTATGATGGACAACCCACTTCAAAGGTGGGGCCCACATGTTGAACAGTCCACATCAAAGGTGAGCTCCACATGATGGGCAATGGACATTGAAGCTAGGCCCCACATGATGCATGCCCACGTCAAGGTGGGCCCCACATATGGACAATCCACATTAAAGGTCAGCCCCAAATGATGAACGGCCCACATCCAAGGTGAGCCCCATGTGATGGGCAACCCAGATTGAAGGTGGGCCCACATGATGGATGATCCACATCAAGGTGGGCCTCACATGATGTTCGATCCACATCAAAGGTCATCCCTAATGATGAGTGGCTCATAGCTAAGACAGGCCCTGCATGATGGACGACGCACATTGGAGGTGGGGCCCACATGATGGACGGTCCACATCAAAGGTGGGCTCCACATGATGGGCAGTGGATATTGAAGGTGGGCCCCACATGATGGACAATAACATTAATGGTGTGCTCCACATGATGGATGACCAACATCAAAGGTGGGCCCTCATTAAAGGCTGGCACCTAATGATGAATGGACCACATCCAAAGTGGGCCCTGCATGATGGATGACCAACATTAAAGGTGGGGCCCACACAATGAACGGTCCACATTAATGATTGGCCTCACATGATGGACCGTGGATGTGAGGACCAAGTAGACTTGAGGGATAAATACTTGTGACGTTGAAAACAAACATACCTTTCTTACCAAACATACTTATCTGCTGAACATACTTATCTGCTGAATAAGTAGAAACGAAGATAAGTTATTTATGGCTTAAGTCATTTATCTAAAGTAACTTATGATCCAAAAGCCCCCTAAATAAATATGTGCTTTTACACTCAATATACTGCAATACTTGTACATCAAAGACCTTATACTCTAACAACCCTCCTTAAGTTGGAGCATCTATATCATATATACCTTGTTTGCCTGGAATGGTGGTATTGGAAGGAGAGGATTAACAGGATGAGGAAAACGGTACAAGTTAGGCTTTCTCACGTTGTTAGGGAAGCGAACTCGGTGGCAGATGGGTGCCCGTTTGGGGAGCAACACTCAAGTTAAGAAGACCTTCATCCGCTTCTCTGAGTTGCCTCAGGAAATCTAGGTCCTCTTTTTCTAGATAAGGTGGGCCTTGGAAATCTATTTGTTCCTTCTTCTTCTGGTTTGGGTGCTAAATAGAGGTGGCCTTGGGCCTACTTCATGCTCTTAGGTGGGGAGAGTTATGATAGGAGTCCCATGTTTTTCTATGCTGAGGACTCCCCAATGGCTTTTGTAATCTTTTTGGCTATTGCCTCTTGTGAATGATAATTCTCTTTTCTTTTAATAAAAAAAAAAATCTAAAACAACGTGAGAAAAGGAATGCACTTTCGATTACTCGATGTGAAGTAACACTTTCAATGGCTGGGATTTAATTTGAATCATTGGCTCTCCAGTGGTTGCAACAATTCCGGTGAAGAAAATTTGAACCGGTCCCTCTTCTGTGGCTTGATGATGATCTGACAGAAAATCAACGATGGCATTGGCTCTAACCGGAAACCAAAGAAAAATCTGAACCAAAATAGTATTCTAATTAGGGAATTTTACAAAATAGTACCTAATTAATATGGTGTTTACATTCCGGTACCTTTTTAATTAGGTTTTCATTAACTTACCTCATTAATCAAGTTGCTGCCAAACAAATACCTTTCGTTAGCTTTGACTAGAGCTGTACATGAGCCGAGTCGAGCCGAGCTTAGCCCTGTTCGAGCTAGGCTTGTTCAATGACCACCCTAGCTTGTGTTCGGCTCGGCTCGACCTTCGAGCTGGACTTACATGTTCGAGTTGGCTCGACCGAGCTTTCGAGCCAAGTCGAGCCCAATTCGAGCTAAGTTCGAGCCTAGAAAAGACAAAAAATTTAATTAAGCCCAGCTGAAAAGTCCACCTTAAAACTTTTTTAAAATCAGGGTCCAAAGGCAGCCCAAGCCCAATTGGACATCCCCCGCTTACTTTTATAGAGAGTTTCACCTCTCATTTCTTTGCTCACTACCCACATGGGACTAAAAATATACTTTTCCAATTGAGTCAGCCGAGTCAAGCCGAATCAAGCTTCTATTGAGCCAAGCCGAATCGAGCTTGGGTTAGCTCGAGCTCGGCTTGAAAATCATTTCGGGCTTGGAAAAATGGCTCGGCTTAATTCGAAACCAAGGCCTTTGAATCGAGCTGGTTCGAGCCAAGTCGAGCGAGCTAACCGAGCTAGCTTGGCTCATGTACAGCTCTAGCTTTGACCGATGTCCGTTTATTTTAAAAGGGATTTTTCCTAAAATGATGAAAATGCCCTTAATAAAAATTAAATAGGTATGTAGAGGTAAATGTGTTATTATAAAAAAAATAAAAAAAGAAAAAGAAAAAATCTCAGCGGATTACATGGTAATAAGAAATGGTTACTGATCAGTGTTCTATGGGACCCACCATGATGTACTCCACGCAGTCCATGCATTTTTCCCAAGTCATTTGATGGCATAAGCCCAAAAAATGAGGCAGATCCAAATCTCCAGTGGACCACGAAATAGGAGACTGGTGTGATTGAAAGGTTACCATTAAAAACTTCCTAGAGCCCAGAATAATGTCTATTTTCTATCCAACATGCTGTTGATTTCACAAAGACCTGAATCTACAAGAAGCTTTTAATGGTGGGCATTCAAGATCTGTTCCATGGGGTGAGGTTCACAAAGGCCAAATCTGCCTGATTTTTTAGCTCATGCCCCAAAATCAATGATATGTAAAATTGCATAGATGGTATCGATTAAACACGTGCATCATGTGGGACCTAGCTTGATGTACGGATTGTATATGGATGCCATCAATCCATTTTTCGGCTCCTTTTTTAGACCATGAACCCAAAAATTAAGCAGATCTAAATATCAGCAGGGCCATGCCATTGGAAACGTTACTGATTGAACGCCCCCCATTAAAAACTTTCCAGGGCCCAGCACAATGCCCCATTTGCCATCCAACTTGTCGAGAAGGACGCATGGACCAGGATGAAGGGATATAAGCAAATATCGGCTTGGTCCAAAACTTTTGTAGCCCATAAGAAGTTTTTAACGATGGGCGATCATCACCAATTTTTCCTGCATTGTGGTCCACTTGAGATTTTGATGTCTTATTTTTGGGCTCGTCTCATAAAATGATTTAGAAATTTAGATGGACGGCATGGATTAAATACATACATCATTGTGGGGCCATAGTTAAGGTTATGGGGGCATTTTCATCATTTTAGGAAAACCCATACTTTAAAAGGATACACGGGTGGGAAAACTAATGGAAGGTGCTTAGTTGAAAATAACTTAATTAATGAGGTAGTTTAATGAAAAATTTATTTAAAAAGTCCATATTAATGAGGTATTATTTTTGTAAAATTCCCTTTTAATTATCTTACTTAATTAATGATGGGTGGTAATAAGGTAAAAGTATCCATCAATAGCCGGTGTCCAGATAAGGTGAAGGAAGATAATGGGAATACCACATTGGAGTTGGAGAATGACCTGAATATCAGATTTAGAAGTCTGGACAATGATGAAGTATCTGAACGGAGTGGACCCTATTTGGCATTATGTAATAATTTTTTACCTAATATTTATGTTTGGTTATAATCAACTTGGACCCTTCATTTTGTGGGCCACAGTTGAATTTGGGTGTGGTTTTCAGTCAAAGTGATTCTTGAGAGGCACACATACTTTGAGGCTAACACGATAAATGTTCTAGAAAAAAATCAAGCCTTCATTGCTATAATCATTTGAACGGCCATGATCATCTTCTCGAGGCGATTGTTCCACATCACATGCAACCTTTCTCTTGTAATCAATCTGTACCATATATACACTTTCCTGGCTATTGATAAGATGGTCTGGCCACTGCATATAGACGATTAAACCATTTATCTAGAAATATTTTTGGACACTAATCATATGGTTTGGACGATCGATAGATATTATTCTTGAGAGGTACAAGAAATACAAAGAGGAGACAACCTGATGCAGACTTGAATGGCTGTACCTATTCATATTTTGTATTTGGGTCCCTGCAAGTGCAACAAATTCAGTGGACCTTGGAAACACTAGGAGTTGTTTTGCCCACCAGGAGGTGGATGGATGGCCTATACTCAGAAGCTGTTTTGGGCCCGCAGAGATGCCTGTCACAAATCCACTCCGTCCATCAGTCTTGAAAGACCACAATAGGACAGGATTCTAAAACTCAGGCAGATCCAAAACTCACATGAGCCATACCACACAAGAAGTGGGAACGTAAACGTCCACCGTTGTTGAAAACCTTCCTGAGCTGACCATGATATTTACATGCTATCCAACCGTTCATAGCTTTATTACTACTCAGATAAACTGTAAGCCACAAATATCATCCTGATACAAAACTTCTGTGGCCCCCATAAGTTTCCAATGGTTGGCCTTCAATTGCTGCTGTTTCATGTGGTGTGGTCCATATGATTTTGGATCTTCCTAATTTTTAGAATCCTGTACTATTGTTTCTTTGTAAAACTGACAGACGGGATTGGATTGTAACCGGGTCTCTGTGGGCCCCACAACAGCTTCCCATTACAGAAACTTCCGTAGGGTTCCACCATTGTTTGTACGCCCAACATCTCCTACGTGTCCTCCAAATATGGATCTGTGGTAACTCTCTTCTTTGATCAAACGCCTGAGACTTTTGATTGTCTGCAGCGCCTGCGGATATCCTTGCCTGTAGCGCCTGCCGTAGGGCTATCCCTGTGGCATGAGGCTTATATTAGGTACTACCCCAAAACCACCAGGAAGCACGAGGAGACGGACGGGTACTTGCGCAAAGCTATTGGCCGACGCACCTACCGCCCGTCTCCTCGTGCATGCTAGTGGGGTAGTTTCTGTCAGACCCATCACACCCTACCAATACCAAGGTGTGGGGCCCGCTGTGTCTGCCAATGGCTATGGGCCAAGTACCCATCGGTCTCCTCATGCTTACTGGTGGGGGTAGTACCTGATCCGAGCCTTCTGGCATGACATTGCCGAAGCTCTGTGGGATGTTTGCGTTTTATCCACGCTGTCCATTTGTTTTCCCTCTCATTTTAGGGCATGAGCCAAAAAATGTTGCAGATCCAAAGCTCAAGTGGACCACACCACAGAAAACAGTAGGGATTGAGCCCACCGTTGAAAACTTCCTGAGGCACACAGAAGTTTTAGGCCCACCGTGATGTTTTTATTTGCAATATAACTTGTTCATAAGGTCACAAATATAATCTTGATCCAAAACTTTCATGTGCCCTAGGAAGTTTTCAACGGTGGGACTACTATTTTTCGTGGTCTGGTCTGCTGGAGCTTTGGACATGGTGTCTCGCCTGCTAGCTCAATTGAAAGATGCCTAGGTGTTTCAACAGCCGGGTCTGGTTTGAAATACTAAGGAGACACTAACCTTAACTTATTAATGATGTAAGTGGTAAAGTTGGTTAGTTTAAATCAGATCTGTATTGATTTTAAATCCTTAAAGTAATGGGATTGAATCCTTAAAAGAATAATGATGTTCAGAGTCAAGTAGCAGAAATCGGACGCGCTTTGGCTGACCGAAGGTTGCCTTCGGTCGACCAAGCATCGAAAAATATATAAAACATGATTAATTGTATCGGCGACCAAGCAAAGCTTGGGTCTACCCAGGAGGCCTTCGGTCGACCGAAAGAAGGCTTGGGTCGACCGAAAGGTGCTAAATTTTGATAGCGGATGCAATCTGTATCGATAACCGAGGAAGTCTTTGGTCAACCGAAGAACCCTTCGGCTGACCAAACACAGGGCTGGGTTGACCGAAGAACTATAAACTTCGACAATTTTAATTATACATTTCCAATTTTGATTAACCAAATTGATGTATGCCTTTTATAACTAAACTAATAAAGGAAGAGATAATAAACAAAGATAGATGGGAATGAATGTGATTGTATGATACGTGTTTATAAGATCCTGCTCATAAAAGTAAACTTGGAGAGTGTGGAATCCACGTTACCAACGACATGTGAGTGAATCCCAACATGTTTCCTACTTATTTAAATAAAGTAGATTGTTTGATGTGATGATTGGTTAAGTGGTATTGATTTTATAATGTTAGACTTATATGCCAATGCTTTTATGTTACATGTGTTGAATAGAAGAAATGAAATAATATGTAAGTGCCTCTCAAAAGGAGAAATGATAGGATTATATGTGGTCTCTCAATTGGAGGCATAATTATATGAACAAGTCATGTCATACATCTCATACATTGCGCATTGTTGTCCTAGAGCATCGCTCTGGAAGATCGGTAGGTACTTAAGTACCCGGTTGCCCAGGGACCATCCTAGATGCCTGCAAATTATGCGGAAGTCTGCCCTACTACGTAGGGGGTGCGGGTTGATGGGTTCCAACCTAAGCAAGTGGATGGGTTGGTGTGTAGTCACTTGAAGCATCATATTATCTTGCATGACATACGAGCAGATCATAATATAAACTAAAATATAAGTTGTGATTGGTGTACTACTTTATCTAAGCTAGTGAGAACCATGATGAGTTCACTCACTGAGTCTAGCCAGCTGACGGTTGTAGATTAAATATACACAGGTGATGTAGTGGTTTATCCACCTGGGGTGGATGTTAATAACGCAGCAAGATATGTGGAGGAAGCCCAAGGAGATTGGTCATACTTAACAGAAGAAGAGATCGTTGCTTTAGGAGATGATGTTTAATGCTTGTTCTAATGATTACGTCCAGTAGAATTGATTCCTTTCATTATTAATTTTTTTGAATATTGATTAAGACGATAGTAATTTGAATAAGGTCCCAAGTGGGATGACCAAATTAGAATCTAAGTTTGATTTGAATAAAAGGAAATGTTTAGAACATGTAATGTGAATGATTGTATGATTTAGATAATAAGATGTCATGCCTCTGAAAATGTGAAAGTTATGTGATATATGCATTATGTGCGCTAGTCGCTAACCGTAAACTAGACCTGAGGGTGCACACTTTGTGCCTGGGTTATGGGGCGTGACACCTTTTGTTTCTGTTAAATCAACGCCTTATCTAATCATGTGTATCAAAGCTATTTGTTTATGTCTTCATGATGTTGGGAGAAGGTCCCTTAATCAATGGGCAGATCACACATATTCCTAATAGAGATGGGCCAAAAGAAGAAGAAGAAGAGAAAACGCACATTTCGTCCAAGGACTGGTCATCCGACCTGTCAGCTCTCACCCAGGAAGAAAGCCCAATCTCGCCGGACTGTTTCAAAGCCAGTCCGACCGGTCGGCCCTCAACTCCGACCGGACCGGCAGGCGTCAAAGAGTTCTGTGGTTTCGCGAATTTCTCTCCGATTTTTCTAATTCTTTCCGTTTTCTTCTAGGATTTATTTCTTTGCACGCGAGTTAGGGTTTGCATACGTTCTTAGGTTTAGTTTATCTATTTATAGTCGTTTTTATTTCATTGTAAGGGAACTTTTGATATACTTGCTTAATGAAATTAAGTTTATACTCTGTTTGTTCTTCGTGGATTCGAGTATCCCGACATGGATTTGACGAAGACAGGTTAAGGAGTCCCTGTAGATCCGTGGATTCAAATTAGTTATCCTTATGAGAGAGACGTTGCTCGATTTCACCACATTCCGCCCGCCCAATTGGTATCAGAGAGAGGTTCTTCCTCAGGATGATGGCTTCTAGCAGCGGCAATGGCAGAGACCCCATAGACGATGATCTAGGGGATTAACCTCTATCAGCTGTGGCTTTTAGAGAGTTTAAACGGGAGAGTCGGCAAGTTATGCAAAGGCTATAAGCTTCCCTCGACCGTCTAGTAGACGTCATAGAATTCTGTGTTCGTTGTGGAATCTCGTTTCTAGGTTCTGCTGGATCTCACAATCAAGTGGTTTGTAGAGCAGCGCCAGTGACGATTCACAAGATTACCCCGGCTCACTCACACTCGACAAATCAATCCTACATGGAGACGATAACACCACAGGTCTCATACCCCCATCTTAAAGAGCCAGTTGATTCGGGTAAGGTTGAAGCTATGGAAGGAAAGAATGAAACCCATTCCCCCATTATCGCTGACGTTGATCAAGTTCTTCTAGAAGTGGAAGCGATCTCTATCCTAGAAGTTGTGGATCTAGATTTGCTGGAATCCATAAACATCTCAGACACTGCGCCAGGTTGCCAAAGTTTGAGGCAATCGCGAATGCCGAGTTTTCTGCATATTTACCGCATGATGCTTATTTTTCACAGATGGAATCGATCTTCAGTAGCACAGTTGTTACGGCAAATTCGTTTGCAGTTTTTCTTGTTCATAACGAGAGGAAGATGGCGATTGTTTCTGCGTTATGCCAGGGAATGGTCGAGGACAAGTATCTCCAATCACATCCAAGTACTAGTCACAAGCCAAGGACGGAAGAAGATGAAGGTGACTCTCCAACATCACCTGAGACAAAACTCGAGGTCGAGTTTTCTCCAAGTAGGGGAGACTGATGTAGGGAGAAGGTCCCTGGATCGAGGGCGCGGATCACACATAGTCCTGATGGAGATGGGCCAGAAGAAGAAGAAGAGAAAACACATCTCATTCAAGGACCGGTCGTCCGACCGGTCGGCTCTCACCTAGGAAGAAAGCCCAAACTTTGCTGGAATGTTTCGGAGCCAATCCAACTGGTTAGCCCTCAACTCCGACCGGCCGGCAGGCATCTAGAGAGTTCCACGATTTCACTAATTTCTCTTCAATTTTTCTGATTCTTTCCTTTTGCTTCTAGGATTTGTTTCTTTGCACGCAAGTTAGGGTTTGCATACATTCTTAGGTTTAGTTTATCTATTTATAGTCATTTTTATTTCATTGTAAGTGAGCTTTTGATATATTTTTTAATGAAATTGAGTTTATACTTTGTTTGTTCTTCGTGGATTCAAAAATAGGTTCGTGGATTCGAGTATCCCGTCGCGGATTCAACAAAGACAAGTTGAGGAGTCCCTATAGATCCATGGATTCGAATTAGTTATCCCCATAAGAGAGACGTTGCTCGATCTCACCACATTCCGCCCACACCACTTCATGTGTATGCAACCACTCACTTTCAGCCATTTATCATGAGAAGCATCACTACCAACTAAAATGTCTCTCGTGGTGGCAATGTTCCTTATATTTCACAATCTTCTTCTGCCAATCACATCGACTACAAAAATCTTATCTTGAGATCTTCCATCCAATAGTGCCGCCACCACAGTATGTAGCACCATCATGTGTTGGCTTATTAGCCATCTGATCTAGTGCGGTCAGATCGGTTGTCAACAGCTACCGCAACCTATTTGTGCTTCAATTGAAGTGCATTCCAATTAACATGCACTCAAATTGTCAATGGTTGGCTTCTGCATATAGATGTGATATTTGATTGACGTTGGTTCATCGAATTTGCAAATCTGAATTGGCCTGAACTTCAGCCACTTTAAAAAGCCTCTTACCGCACGTCGTTGTTCAAGACTCCACCTCATAAAATGCCTTCATGGCTTGATTTTAACATTTTGAATAAGTGTATTCACTCATTTCAAACTCAAGTTATTCTCTCACAGCACTTAATTGTTCAAGACTTCGGGTAAGGAAATACATTCAAACCATAATGATATTTAAATAACATCACCTTGAATTTAAAGGGGACTGGATTAGGTGTAGCACCTTAACATTGGGGCGTGCTACCCTCACTGTGGAGCCCACCTTAATGAGCAGTCATATATCCACCCCATCCATCCGTTTTTTCAGCCCATTTTAGGATATGGTCCCAAAAAATAAAGTAGATAAAAATCTCAGGTGGACCACACCATAGGAAGCCGTGGTGATGGAACGCCCACCATTAAAAACTTTGTAGGTACCATTGTAATGTTTATTTGCCATCCAACTCGTTGATTAGGTCAATTAAACCTGGATGGAGGGAAAGTACAAAGATTGGCTTGATCCAAAACTTATGGCCCACAAAAGGCTTTTAATGGTCTCGGTGGTGTGGTCCACCTGAGATTTGGATTTGCTTAAGTTTTCGATTCATATCCTAAAATGAGGTGGAAAATGGATATACAAAGTGGATATACAACACATTCATCAAGGTAGCCACGTAACCCACCTTCCAAACTAAAGTATCTCTGTCTTCGGTCCGGCTGCAAAGTCTTCCGGCTGGGTCATCCTAAAAACACGGGCAAGGCAAAAGGG